>JAFEMH010007003.1:0-105586 GCA_022495995.1 Adenophora triphylla var. japonica
ATTGTAAGTAAAGAGTGTAAGTTTTTAGAGGCACTTTGTACTCATGAGTTGTAAATAGTTTGTAAGTGTGGTGTTTGGGTTTTAAACAATGTGTTGTTACTTCTAAAGGTATAAGGAAAGTGTTTAAGTTTAAACCGAGGTTTTTGGTATATTAAATAATTAAGAAAGGACATTTCAAAAAGTAAAAAAGAAAATTAAGACGTTCTTCCCGAGATGGTGGTCCCTGGGACGTGGGGCCATAGTAGGACCACGAGTTGGGGAGGCGCTTGATTGACCTCTTCCGAAAAATATACGAACATAAATTACTTCCCGAGTCTTTTCTTTCTTTTTCAATCCCTATCCTTCGAGTCAAAAGTCAATTAAAAGCTTCGATTATTGTTCCATAGTTATTTTAAATGAGTGTAACTTTGAATAAGAGTGTAGGTTTTGTATCCTTGAGGTGAAATTCGTTGAGACCATTACACCATAGTGGGACGAATTAAATTCCTTAAAGATAACATCTTTTGGTATGCCTAACTCTATCGATTCCTTATCCACAATCGAGTCATATACAACTATTTTAAGTTATTTAACTTTTCGTATAGATGGAGTCTGTTTTGATAAAGGGACAACTTCCCGAAAAAGATAAGTTAGAGAGGCTAAATGGGTTGAACTACAAGCGCTGGAGCTTGAAGATGGAATACCTTCTCACCATTGCAAAGGTATTCTATGTGCGATATGATCCTTCGTCCAAAGGAAAATGAAAATGATAAAGCAACCTGGAGGCAAAGAAAACCAAGGATGCTGAAAAAGTGAAGAAATGGAAGGCGGATGACTTCATTTGCCGATTCACCATTCTGTAAGCATTAAACAACACGTTGTTCAACGTGTTCCAAATACATAAGACCGCCGCTGAAGTTTGGTTTGCAATCAAACCAAGGTACGTCAATGAAGATGTTGGTAATAAATCTTTTTTGGTCAATAAATTTGTTGAATACAAGATGGTAGATTCGAAGCCTGTCATTGATCAAGTTAACGAACTCAATGATATAGCCATCGAATGTGCCGATGCGGGTGGACCCATTTTTGAGACATTCCATGTTTCAACCATCATTGGTAAACTTCCGCCTTTTTGGAAAGATTACCAAAAGAAATTGAAGCATAAGAAAAAGGCCATCTCTTTAGATAAACTTCTTCAAGGCATCCAAATTGAGACTGAAAGTCTCAAACGTGATGGCTCAATTTATGAGAGGATTGATGGTGTAAACTATGTGGAAAATAAAAATGTTGCCGGAACTTCCAAGGGAAACCAAGGAAAATTCAAACGGAAAAACAACTTTAAAAATGATGGAAAGGGTAAAGCTAAGAAAAAGCAGAAGAGTCCTTGTTATGTTTGTGGAAAAACAAACCATTTGACTAAGGACTGCTATTACCGCAAAGGGCAAACAGAAAATGAACAAGCAAATGTAGTTGAGAGCAACTTCATTAGCATGCTTTCCGAAATCTGTCTAGTCAACAATGTCGATTCAGATTGGTGGATTGATTCAGGGGCTACATGTCATGTAACTCCAAATCGAAGCTTGTTCAAAATATATGAAGAAGTGAAAGAGCCAAAAGCTGTTTATATGGGAAATGCTTCTACAAGCGAGGTCTTGGGCATAGGGACCATTATTCTCCCCCTCACTTCGGGAAAGACTCTTACTTTGAAAAATGTGTATCATATTCCCTCTATGAAGAAAAATCTTGTATCCGTTCATAAAATGGACGAAAATAACTTTAAGATAACCTTCCGCGCCCAACAAGTGAATATCACTAAAAATGGGACGTTTGTTGGAAAGAGCTACATTAAAGACAAAATGTATTTATTGAGCATTGATAATAAAATTACTAGTTTTGATTACTTTGTTGATTCTAATTTTAATGTTGAAAAACATGATTTTTGACATTCTAGATTAGGACATATTGGTATAAATGCAATGAGTCGTATGATTAAATATGAATATATTCCAAAATCTTCGACTATTTATTCTATGAATAATTGTGAATGTTGCGCTCAATCTAAGTTGACTAAAACATCTTTTAAAAGTGTAGTAAGATCAACTAGGTTACTTGAGTTAATTCATACCGATATTTATGACAACAAAGAGCATTTGACTAGAGGTGGAAAATGTTATTTTATTACGTTCATTGATGACTTTTCTAAATTTGCATATGTGTATTTACTTAGAACAAAAGATGAAGCTTTTGACAAGTTTAAAATTTTCAAAGCCGAAGTTGAAAATAAAACCAATTTTAGGATAAAATGATTAAGATCGGATAGAGGTGGTGATTATTTCCCAAACGAGTTGATTTCATTTTGTCAACAAAATGGAATTGTTAGGAAATCTTCAGCACCTAATACTCCACCACAAAATGGAGTAGCCGAAAGGAAAAATCGATCATTAATGGAGATGGTTAGTGCCATGATTATACATTCAAAATTACCAATGAGCTATTGGGGAGAGACACTATTAAGTTCTGTTTACGTTTGTAATAGAATTGTGAATAATTATATGAAAACTCCATACGAATTATTTATTGGGCGTAAGCCTAATATTTCACATTTAAAGGTATGGGGTTATATTACATATGTTTTAGATGCAACTTTGAAAAGAAATAAACGTGGGAGCAAAACTGTGAAATCTATATTTATTGGTTATTCTTCAATAAGCAAAGCATATAGATTTATGAGAATTAATGACAATCGTGTGTTTGAAGCTACACATGCTATTTTTTATGAACATTTAAACATAAAAAGTGTAGACAAGGTAGATATAAACCATGAATTGTCAAAAGAACTTGAAGAAGAAAGTGCATTAAGCTCACATGATAATGGTGATGCCCTCACAAATGATGAAAATTTAGACAACAATGAAAATGATGAAATAGTTGAGTTAAGGAGAAGCAAGAGACAAAGAATTGAAATGAACTTTGGTTCTGGCACATTTATATATATGTTGGAAGAGGATCCTAAAACATATCAAGAAGCTATGTCTATGTCCGATTCAGACTTGTGGAAAAGAGCCATGGATGATAAAATCAAATCTGTACTTGATAATGAAGCATGGACTCTAGTCAATCCTCCACCTAATACTAAACCTATTGGTTGCAAGTGAGTTTTGAAAAAGAAACTCAAAACTGATGGTACTATTGATAAGTACAAAGCAAGATTAGTAGCCAAAGGTTATAGTCAAATAGAAGAAATTGACTATTTCGAAATATTTTTACCGGTCACTAAATTTACATCAATTAGAACTATGTTTGCTATAACATCCATCTATGGACTAGAGGTTTAGCAATGGATGTTAAAACAGCATTCTTAAATGGAGATTCAGATGAAGAGATTTACATATAACAACCCGAGGGTTATATCTCTAAAGGAGAAAAACATAAAGTATGTAAATTAAAGAAATCTCTATATGGACTTAAACAAGCACCAAAAAGAAATTCAAAAGTTTGGTTTTAAGAGTAGTAAAGTAGAAAGTTGTGTTTTTACTAAAGTTACTCTTAACTATAAAGTTGTTATAACTTTATATGTTGATGACTTGCTAATACTTGGTTATGATATTAATTGTATAAATGAAACAAAGAACTATTTAAAGCAAGTGCTTGGCATAAAGGACTTAGGTCCAGTAGATGTCATTTTAGGGGTTAAGGTGATCAAAAAGGACAAAACTTACATATTAACTCAATCTCATTACATTGAGAAAGTATTAAAGGAGTTTAATTATTTTGATTGCAAAATAAGTAAAAGTCCTATTGACCCTCATATGAAGTTAGTTCCAAATAAAGGAGAGGCCGTAAATCAAGGAGAATATGCCAAAATAATTGGTAGCATAATGTATGTGGTTAATCATATAAGACTTGATCTTGCATGTGCAATTGGCATACTTAGTAGATTTACAAGTAATCCAAGTGAAGAACATTGGATGGAACTAAAAAGAGTACTAAGGTTTGGGTTTAGGGGTTACAAACACAGAGGAAAAATAATTAAACAACAACAAAACCCTAGCCCTTAGATCCGTCTAGCATGAAGAGATGAAGAATATGAAATAGAATTACATACCTTGAATGTGATTAAGTTTGTCAAAAACAGATCTCAAAAGTCAAGCTTAGAATTTTGATGTCGAATCTTCTATCTTCCTTGTTCAACCTTGGTGATGAATCAATCAACGGAGATCTTCAACCCTTAGGAGATAAAGAAACCTCCCTCTAATGGTGATCCACACGCGAACGAACCAAGAATGCTTCTTGTAGGATTGCTAGACGATCCTCTTGATCATTGAATCAATATTCAAAGCCAAAACAATGGAATTATTTGGGAGCCTTTTGATTCTTAATCAATAATCAAAGTCTAGAATTTCATAAACCTAGAACAATGATGTGAGAGTAGTAGTTTTTGGCTGCACAAGACTTATATATATATCACATATAAATCCCTAACAATTAGGGTAAAGTCCTTGTCCACGACCAAAACCAAAACGCCCAAGGAATTCGCGGACTGGTCAAAATTCGCTCAGGGCATGACTCGTACTCCTGGGCACGACTCTAGCCACGAGTCGTTCCAGGCAGCCACGAGTGCCCCAAGCCAAATTCCACTCGTATCACGACTCGTGACAAAATTTGCACTCGTGCTGATCAAGGGCACGACTCGTGCTTGATCCCAAAAGTCAAAAGTCAACGAAATTCCTTGGTTGCCTCAAAACCCAGTCGTACTGTCTTAATATCACGACTCGTCCTCAGGGGCACGAGTCGTGCCATTCCCCAAATTTCCAATTTTTCAGCCAATGATCAATTCGTTCTTTGTGTGTGACCCAATAGGAATTATATTATGTTGGTAGTGAGTCGAAACATCAACCTCACAAGACATAAGTGGTTTCTAGCAAACCATTATGTCCACCCAATTAATATAACATCAAAGCTTGATTCCTCGATAGATCAATTATCACAATCCCTTTATCCACGATGTCTAATTGAACATGAGTCATGGTTCATGTCAACTCACATGTTCAATGCTTTCTCAATTCTGAATATGTTGATAATCCAAACGCATTTAATCTCTATCAAATCATTTGAGTGGGGCCACAAATTTCATCAACATCATTCATCAATGGGCCCAAGCAAACATCTCTCTCAACGAGAGGGACAAATTCCATCTTGACTTATCATTCTTCCCTACAAGAATCCAATCGTGCCAATATATCCCTTATTGCTATCCGATTAAAGATCTTGTTAGACTATATCAAACACAATGTTCATCATGTGAAAGACGATGATAATCTCAGGTTCAAAGGATTCAATGACACTACTATCATGAGATTTATTCATGACACTTATGAATATAGACCATGTCATAAATCTCATTGGTAGGTCATGTCCAATACTTATTCTCTAGCAAGTATACATAAGTGTAATGTGCATCACATGCATATAATCATCTCTATGATTATCCACTACCAACTTATACTAGTTATTCACAATAACTAGGGACACAGTTCAATATAATAAACATCCAAACATATAATGAACCAAATAATACTTTCTTTATAATAAATGATATAGACGATTACATAGCGGTTTAGATTATAAGTCAAACATAACTAAACGCCTAGGACACTAAATCAACAGTCTCCCACTTGGACTAGGCTCCATCTATGTATCGTATACCCATGGACCTCACATGACCATCATGCTTTGCTTGTGCGAGGGGCTTTGTAAGTGGATCCCCAATGTTATCATCGGTTGATACTTTGCATATCTTAACGTCTCCCCGATCAATGAACTCTCGAATGAGATGGAAACGTCTAAGTATGTGTTTGGATCGCTGATGTGACCTTGGTTCCTTTGCTTGCGCAATGGCACCATTCTCGTCACAATAAAGTTCCACCGAATTAGTGATACTTGGAACAACTACCAAGTCACTAATGAACTTCTTGATCCAAACTGCCTCCTTAGCTGCATCGGATGTCGTTATATATTCGACCTCGGTTGTAGAATCGACTATGGTACTCTGCTTGGAACTCTTCCAACAAATTTCACCTCCGTTAAGCATAAACACAAATCCCGTCTGCGATTAGAAATCATATTTGTCGGTTTGGAAGCAAGCATCTATGTAACCTCTTACAACAAGATCTTCTTCCATTCCTCCAAATACCAAGAACGTATCCTTAGTCCTTCTTAAATACTTAAGGATTGTCTTGATTGCCATCCAATGGTTCTCACCAGGATCTGATTGGTATCGACTCGTCATGCTCAAAGCATACGAGACATCGGGTTTAGTACAAATCATAGCGTACATGATAGATCTGATAGCCGAAAGCGTATGGAACATCATTCATTCTCTTTTGCTCATCAGTTGTCTTAGGACACTGTGACTTGCTAGGAGTAACACCATGACCCATTGGCAAGTTACCTCTCTTAGAATTTTCCATCTTGAATCTTCTAAGAACCTTGTCAATGTAGGTACTTTGACTTAAACCAATTATCCTTTTATATCAATCTATATAGATCTTGATGCCTAGAATGTAAGCGGCTTTGCCCATATCTTTCATTGAGAAACATTTCCCTAACCAATACTTGACAGTCTGAAGTGCAGGAATGTCGTTTCCAATGACTAAGATATCATCGACACACAATAAGATAAATAATACTATGCTCCCAATGAATTTCATGTATATACAAGGTTCATCTTCGTTCTTGACAAAACCAAACACTTTGATCTTTTCGTCAAAACGAGGATTCCAACTCTTAGAAGCTTGCTTCAATCCATAAATGGATCTCTGTAACTTGCACACCTTGTTAGAATTTCTTGGATCGACAAAACCTTCGGGTTGTGTCATATACACATCCTTGAGTAACTTCCCATTTAGGAAAGTCATTTTGACATCCATTTGCCATATCTCATAGTCATAATATGTAGCTATGGCAATCAAAATTCTAACAGACTTAAGCATGGGAACAGGCGAGAAGGTTTCATCATAGTCTACACCATTAGTTTGCCTATATCTCTTTGCTACAAGCCTAGCCTTGTATGTATGCACCTTTCCATCCATGTTAGTCTTCTTCTTGAGGACGCACTTGCACCCTATGGCTTTTACACCTTCTGGTGGCTCAATCAAGTTCCAAACTTTATTATCCGATATGGATTGCAATTCGGATTCCATGGCTTCTAACCATTTATCCGAATCGGGATTGGACATCGCCTCTTGATAGGAAGTAGGTTCGTCATTCTCAATGACTTCCACTTCATTACTTTCCAACACGAGAAAACCATATCTCTCGGGTGCGGATCGTAACCTATCCGATCTACGATGGACTTGTGGATCTTAAATCGGTTCCATAACTTCTTGTGGACTTGGTTCAGTCTCTACTATCGGTTCCATGTTATTTTCGGGTTCCTGAACTTCTTCAAGATCAAATTTACTCCCACTAGTTCCTTTAGTGAGAAATTGTTTCTCAAGAAAAATACCATATTGAGCAACAAACACTTTGTTCTCATTGAGGTTGTAAATGTAATACCCTTTGGTTTCCTTAGGGTAACCAACGAAAATAACCTTGTCAGATTTAGGTGCTAACTTATCAGAGACAAGTCTCTTCACATAAGCTTCGCAACCCCAAATCTTCATGAAAGACAAACTAGGTTTTCTTCCATGCCACATCTCATGTGGGTCTTAGGAGCCGATTTAGTAAGGACTCTGTTCAGTAAGAACGCAGCAGTCTCTAATGCATGTCCCCAAAAGGATATAGGATGGTCTACTTGACTCATCATCGAACGAACCATATCTAATAGGGTTCTATTCCTGCTCTTATGAGGGAAAATTGGATTGCAAACTTTCACAACTATGTCAGACATAAATTCATCGATCTGCAAAGACCATTTATAAGCGAAATTCCACTTGGAAACTTTCCTTTACTTCTTCTCCTTGACCTGCGCTTGGAATAGTGGCTTTCTTGTAGTAAATGAATCAGAACACATAGGTAGCAACTCTCTCAAAATGGATAAGTAAGCTCTCCCATTTTTGAATGAGTATGGGTGAAAGGCCCGTTTCGCCTACGACTTTCTCATCAGAGGTTTAAAGAGGTAGTGATTCTAGGACTAGAGGGAAGTTCAAGTCCTCTCGGAAACACCATTCCATTGTGGCGTTCCAGGTGGAGTCAACTCTAAAACAATTCCACAGTTTTTGAGATGATTGTCAAACTCTTGGCTCAAATATTCTCCACCAAGATCGGATCGAAGTGCTTTAATAGTTTTGCCAAGTTGATTTTGTACTTCATTTTGAAATGTTCTAAACATCTCAAACGATTCACTTTTGGACTTCATCAGATAGACATAGTCATATCTAGATAAGTCATAGGTGAATGTAATGAAATACCGAAATCCTCCCCTAGCAATGCTGCTCATTGGTCCACATACATCGGTATGTATTAGGCCCAACAAGTCACTAGCCCTTTCACTACTCTTAGTGTAGGGTGGTTTGGTCATTTTGCCCAATAAACAATATTCTCATATTTCATATGATTCATAATCATTTGAGTCTAACATTCCATCATTGTGGAATTTAGAGATGCATTTGTCATTTATATGACCAAGCCGGCAATGCCACATGAACGAGTTGTTCACGACATTCGGTTTAGACTTCTTGTCCACATGATAAACATTTTCAACATTATTTTGTTTCTCATCAACTTCATGAACATAAAGGCCATTAAATGAATTTGCAATACCATAAAGCATATCATTTAAATAAATATAAAACTTCTTATTCTTAATAAGAAAATTATACCCTTCATTATCCAAACAAGAAACTGAAATAATATTCCTACTCAAATCCGGAACATAGTAACAATTGTTCAAAATACTCCCTCCGTCCCACGATAATCTGCAAAAAGATCCCTTTTGGACGTTCCACAATAATCTACACTTTCCCAAAATAGAAATGGGACCCACTTATCTATACTCACAACCATTACCCACTTACTCCACTTTCACTCTCCTACCCAACCATCTACACTCACAACACATCACCTTTTTCACCTTTTACCTTAATTCCCACACCAAGCCAAAAAGTGCATATTTTTATGGGACGGAGGGAGTAAGTGCTAAGTCACTAGGTAAAGTTACATCATATGTTCCTACGGCTAATGCAGCAACTCTTGATCCATTCCACACACGTAGGTCAACTTCACCTTGTTTGACTAGCTTCCTATTCCTTAGTCCCTGCACATTTAAACAAATGTGAGATCCACATCCGGTATCTAATACCCATGAATTAGAAATAGAAAGGAAAATATCTATCATATAGATACCTGAATCAGAAGCAATCATATTGCCCTTCTTCGCCTTTAGGCCTTCCTTGTAGGCCTTTCAATTACGCTTCCAATGACCAACTTCTTGGCAATGGTAGCAAAACGCATCCTTTTGAGATGCATTGGGATCCTCTCCGGCAACGGCAACTTTTGCCTTAGGTTTAGCAACACTTGCTTTACCTTTGCCATCTTTCTTGAACCCTTTTCCCTTGTTAACCATTAACACGTTTGTCATTCCGGGCTTCTTGATGTTCTTTTCTGCGGTCTTAAGCATCGCATGCAATTTTGAGAGATTCTTATCCATGCCACTCATGTGATAGTGCATTATAAAATAACCATAACTTTCAGGCAATGAATTCAACATCAAATCCGTGGCGAGTTCTAAACTCATCGGATTTCCAAGCCTTTCGAGACGCTCAATGTGACCCTTCATCTAAAGGACATGAGCACCAACCGACTGCCCCTCTTGCATCTAGCACGCAGTTAGGGCTGTAACCACATCATACCTCTCTTGTCTTGCTTACACTTGGAACATTTCCTTTAAGCGCTCCGCAAGATCAAAAGCAGCTTCCATGTGCTCAAGGTCCTTATGAAGGGCCTTAGACGTGGTGGCAAGCATAAGGCATGTCACATCATTAGAATCATCAACATGTTGCTTGCGAGCATCTTTATCTGCCCTCGAAGCATAGGCAGCAGGTGGAGGTGGAATGGGTTCGTCAAGAACGTACATTTTCTTCTCTTGCCTTAGAACAATTCTTAGGCTTCTGATCCAATCAGAATAGTTTGTACCATTCTCTTCGTGCTTGTCCTTCTCAAGGATGGATCGCAGTGACAGGGCTGATTATTGTGATTTGCCATTACTAAAATAAAATATGCAAACAATGAAACGCATAAGTATCAACACATTTATCATCTAAGATCAAATAATGTATTTCATAAATACTCCCACTAAATTATACACCTTCAAATACAAACATGTATCATATAATCATAGTAGGCTAAGATCCATATTTCACTTGATTTTGGTTTAACTGAGTCAATGCCCAAAATCAAGTTATTTAGGTAGAAACATCAATCATATCACTATATGACTCTTAGAACTTTTATGAGATTTCCTTAGAAATCATATGTCAAAAACATGTTTTATATCTCATCTATGCCTTGAATCAAATCTCATTTGAAAGCACCAATTAAGTCAAACCTTTTTCAAACGTATGAGCCATGGAACGATGCACCTAACTGAGTCAAAACTACATCAACCATTATCTCATCTTGATCACAAATTAAGATATAATGATGCACCCAACGGAGTCAAAACTACATCAAAATACCCTAAAATTTCACAAGTGTTCTAATCAAGGAATGGCATAAGACTTAAATATTTAGAAGGCTTTACATGTTAACAAACATCGCATGGTTGTAACATAAATCTTGTGTGTACATAATCATGAACATAGGGCTTCACAAAATTTCAAACAAACAATTTGGTTTTAATTTTGAGAAATTACAAATCTATTTTAATCACATTGCATAGATTAACAACCTATGTAAAAGATTAATCCTATTAATCAATTATTAATCATGAGCATGACATATCATATATACTTGTTTTCATAAAAACAAAACACATAAAATCTAGATCTATTTCATATAGCATGGATAGCAATTAATCAAATTAAATCTAGCATGCCAATTTCAATCCTAATCATGGAAAGACAGGCTCTGATACCACTGTTGGGTTTTGGGGTTACAAATGCAGCGAAAATATATTTATACAACAACAAAACCCTAGCCCTTAGATCCGTCTAGCATGAAGAGATGAAGAATATGAAATAGAATTGCATACATTGAATGCGATTAAGTTTGTCAAAAACAGATCTCAAAATTCAAGCTTAGAATTTTGATGTCGAATCTTCTATCTTCCTTGTTCAACCTTGGTGATGAATCAATCAACGGAGATCTTCAAGCCTTAGGAGATAAAGTAACCTCCCTCTAATGGTGATCCACACACGAATGAACCAAGAACGCTTCTTGTAGGATTGCTAGATGATCCTCTTGATTATTGAATCAATATTCAATAATCAAAGCCAAAACAATGGAATTATTTGGGTGCCTTTTGATTCTTAATCAATAATCAAAGCCTAGAATTTCATAAACCTAGAACAATAATGTGAGAGCAGTAGTTTTTGGCTGCACAAGACTTATATATATATACATCACATACAAATCCCTAACAATTAGGGTAAAGTCCTTGTCCACGAACAAAACCAAAACGCCAAAGGAATTCGAGGACTGGTCAAAATTCGCTCAGGACACCACTCGTGCAACTGGGCATGACTCGTGCCATGAGTCGTTCCAGGCAGCCATGAGTGCCCCAAGACAAATTCCACTCGTATCACAATTCGTGACCAAATTTGCACTCGTGCTGATCAAGGGCATGAAGGGCACAACTCGTGCTTGATCCCAAAAGTCAAAAGTCAACAAAATTCCTTCGTTGCCTCAAAACGCAGTCGTACTGCCTTAATGTCACGACTCGTCCTCAGGGGCACGAGTCGTGCCATTCCCCAAATTTCCAATTTTTCAGCCAATGATCAATTCGTTCTTTGTGTGTGACCCAATAGGAATTATATTATGTTGGTAGTGAGTCGAAACATCAACCTCACAAGACATAAGTGGTTTCTAGCAAACCCTTATGTCCACCCAATAAATATAACATCAAAGCTTGATTCCTCGATAGATCAAATGTCACAATCCCTTTGTCCACGATGTCCAATTGAACATGAGTCATGGTCCATGTCAACTCACATGTTCAATGCTTTCTCGATTCTGAATATATTGATAATGCAAACGCATTTGATCTCTATCAAATCATTCGAGTGTGGCCACACATTTCATCATCATCATTCATCGAGGGGCCCAAGCAAACACCTCTCTTAACGAGAGGGACAAATCCCATCTTGACTTATCATTCTTCAATACAAGAATCAAATCGTGCCAATATAGCCCTTATTGCTATCCGATTAAAGATAGTGTTAGACTATATCAAACACAATGTTCATCATGTGAAAGACGATGATAATCTCAGGTTCAAAGGATTCAATGACACTACTATCATGAGATTTATTCATGACACTTATGCTATAGACCATGTCATAAATCTCATTGGTAGGTCAAATCCATTACTTGTTCTCTAGCAAGTATCCATAAGTGAAATGTGCATCATATGCATATAATCATCTCTATGATTATCCACTACCAACTTGTACTAGTTATTTACTATAACTAGGGACGCAGTTCAATATAATAAACATGCAAAAATATAATGAACCAAATAATACTTTCTCTATAATAAATGATAAATACGATTACATAACAGTTTAGATTATAAGTCAAACATAACTAAACGCCTAGGGCACTACACCAACATAAGGTACTTAAAATTCACAATAAACTATGGATTACATTACAAGTGTAATTCACCTATACTTGAATGTTATAGTGATGCAAATTGGGCATCAGATGTAACCAACTCCAAATCAACGAGTGGTTGGTTATTTACCATTGGAGAAGCCATAGTTGTTTGGTCTTCAAAAAGATAAACATGCGTTGCTTTGTCTTCTATGGAATCTGAGTGCATAGCCATGTCAATGGCTAGTAAAGATTTAATATGGTTTAAAAGAGTTCTAAGAACCATACCATTTATTGATTCTAAGAAAGGAGCCACAACTTTGTATTGTGATAATCAAGCTGCCATATTCAATACAAAGAATGAGAGAATATCAAATCATAGCAAACACAATGCTATGAGATATAATCATATTAGAAATATGGTTAAAAAGGGAAAGATAGCACTTGAATATCTTCCTACAAATCAGATGTTAGCTGATCCACTAACAAAATCTTTATCAGGGGATAAAATTACTAAGGTCATGAGAGATATGGGACTGTTATCGGTCGAAACAATGTCTTAATTGAAACCAACTTTATCTCAAGGTACAAGTCATAGATTTGTCACCTTATGTTTAAAGTTAACAGGAAATTCAATATTAGACATTGGTGAAATGGAAACTTGGATACATTTCGAGTGCATAACTTAAAAATAGTGGGGGTGTCACTATTTGAAAGTTTCATATCTGACCTATGCACTTTCATTATCACAAAAAGATTAGGATGGATTCAAAATCCTTAATAGACTTATAGCTTTCGTAGAATGCGTTGTGGACATTCTCGACAAGTCTACCTATACAAGTGAAGAAGTGAGAGGCCGCTTCTTATGGATTACTCTGGTAAAATTCCTAGAGTGCTTGTGAAAAACAGGATTAAGCACAAGGCCCAACTACAAGGTGGTGCCAAGATCAAAAGGAACATGAAATCATACATGACGAGGATATGTCTCCCTAAAGGTGTCACATTCAACCACAAAGTTTAAGGTCGTCCACTTAATGGGTATTCGTTATGTAAAGAAGCTGTAATTGTTTTGTGTTATTATATGTAAATAAGTGGGGGATTGTTATATGTAGTAGTATTCACATATAATACTTGGTCTTCTCCCATATTGAGTTTGTATAGCAACTTTTCATTCATGATATAAAAGTCTTATTTTCATTTCTTATCCTCTTGTGTCTTCTTTATCTCACATGGGATTACTAATAAAACTTGTGGAGCTAAACTTATTATATAATAGCTAAGTTTGAAGAGTTCTTATGAGCTTGCTTGAGCTTCCTTTTATTATGGGAAAATGTCAAGTATAGCTCAAAGTTTTGAGTATTATATTATTATATAAATATATAATATATATATATATATATATATATATATATATATATATATATATATATAAATATATATATATATATATATATATAAAAGAAAGAAAGAAATTAATTAGTCTTAATTCAATGAATGACTGGATTAGGAGAAAGGGAGTGAATCAGTTTAAAACATTTCGGGGTCGGGGTGTGACTCTTCGATTAGGCATTTGCTGAAGAAGAGTTGCACGGAAGTGCAAAGCAAAGAGCACGCCCGTGCAAGTATGGAGCGGCCGTGCAATTTTGTTCACCCGACCGAGCACTGCGGAGGCACCGGTTCGACTAAGTTGTGTCTGTTCAAGACCACAACACAAACTCTATAAATAGGGTTGAGCTCTTCGGAAAAATATACTGAACATAATTACTTCCCGAGTCTTTCTTATTATCAATCCTATCCTTCGAGTCAAACAATTAAAAGCTTCGATTATTGTTTCATAGTTATTCAAAGGAGTGTAACTTTGAATAAGAGTGCGTAGGTTTTGTATCCTAGAGGTGAAATTCATTGAGACCATTACACCATAGTGGGAAGAATTTAATACCTTAAATATAACATCTTTTGGTGTGCCTAACCTACTGATTCCTTACCTACAACCGAGTCATATACAACAACTCTCTCCCTTCCCCCTCAATTTACAAAACTTATTCCATTTTAGGTGTCCATTTTAAATTTGTTAAATCTAAAAAATGGAAAGTTTTTATTACTTGATATACAGTGGGATCCACTTGTAATACTTATAACAAGTACTCTGAACAGTATAAACCGAGATACGAACATGGGCTCGTCCGGGTCAGGCCCAAGTAGATTGGGCTATAAACATAATCCATCTTAAGTTACGACATGAGCTTCCTCGTCTATCTATCTTGGTGTCAACTAGGCTAACCAAGGCTCAGCAAGCATAAACAAGGCCCAAATCATAAGGCCGAGGAGACCTCCGTCGTAGGCCGAGATCATCTCCCTTGAGGATGAGGTGCCTCCCTCGGTTACGATTTCATGACGGGATTCACTTATTTCTCATCCCTTCCCCGGCTCATCATGGACCGAGATGTCCATGTGTGACAAGGAGAGGAATATTTGTATCTCGGCATACATGCATATGACGAGGAAATGAATTCCGGCATCTCCGCTTTTCGGCAGGGCAGTCCTTACAATCTTATTCCAACAAGGACTAAGCAGTTATAATCCAATCAGGATTGTAGCTACTTATATAAAATCAAGTCAAATAAGGACTCTATAAAAGATATAATCCTCCTAGGATTATACCTTATCACTTTACAGTCCAAGTTCAACATGGATTCTACCGATCCATCACTATAAATACAACCCATTATTTCCATATTCTGGTACGTTAATTCTTTAACTCGAAGCTCTGTCAAATTATTTTCTCTCTCTACAAACCGTGAACTTACTCTCACACAGGAGGGCTTTCGCCAGTGAAGCCCCAGCTTAGTTTACGTGTTTTGTTTTATTTTCAGGCTAAGTAATTGCCGGAGTACAACCGATCGCTTGGATTTGGACTGATTCGACTTTTTGGCATCATCAATTTGGTTCCATTGTCGGGAAACGATTCAAACGCCCATTGTTTGGCCTGGAAAAATCGCTCGCTTGTAGCCCTTTTTTCCGCCAGACAATTCTTAGTTTGGCCGGTAAAACGTTGCTCTGTTTTTTGATCCATTTTGATTTGGTCGGATCTGCAAAATTTCTCCTGGAAAAATCATTTTTGGTCGAAAATTTGGTGCTGTGACAATCGTAATTGGATTTTGTGTGATGGCGTTTGAAACCCATCTGAATTTTGGATGGAAACTCGTTGTTTTGGCTGGAATTGTTGCTTTTGCCAGATTCCAGTGACTGGGAAAAATTGTTCCTTTTGATAATTTGTGCCGTTTGTAATTTTAGTATCAATGGCAAATGAAAATACCATCAGCGTTACTAATGAGGAGAACCGAGCTCACGCAGACGGGATCCCTCCAAACACCAAGGTACTTCCACCTCCACCTCAGCTTGAAGGACCACATCCCCTCGGCATGACTCTCCATTCCATGGGATAGCCAGCTGCCGAGGGGGCAGGTGTAAACCTCCCCCCTCCTCTTCATACTCGTCCATGAGGGAAACGAACTAGCAAGAAGACGACGAGGAACACCGACGTCGGACAAGCTGAGAACACCCAGCCTGCTGATCGACATACCTTGTTGCATCAACAAATGGAGACATTGCAGAGAATTTACGAGACTCAGGCTGCTCTATTACAATTGGATCCAGACAACTCAATGGCCGAGTTCATTAGGCCTTCAAGGTTTGGAGGAAACTCTCATGGAAGGGATACTCATGGTGAGAGACGAGATAGCCAGAGGAGTCCTCCTCGAGGCCGAGATCCTCCTCCCCGTGAGCCTGCTGTACCACCTAAGCAGAAACTCCGAGATGCTCCTCGTCCTCGGCCTAATAATCATGGGAACGTGAAGGAGGTGGTGGACTTAAGGAGCCACTTAAATTCAAAGGACCAGGAGGTAGACTCGAAAGACTTATGAACGAGGCTTAGTCTGTCCAGGCATTTATCACCTCCTCATCTATGCATGGTCCCTCGTCATAACCATCATTGGCATGATTCTTCTCATCCCCGGCGTGATTCTCCTCGTCCTCGGCGTGACTCACCTCGTCCCCATTGTGATGTACCCGATTTTTTTTGAAAATCAAAACGGAGTCGCCACGCCATTTTTGTTTTGAGGGCCAAAACTTTGAAAAATGCCCGAGATCAAGAGATTCGAGTTCGGAGGTCACGTTACGCGCCGGGAAGGACGTTAGTGTGCACCCGGAACGCCTCGTAAAAACGAGTCTTCCAAACATTCAAAATCCTTTATTGTGTGTGTGTGTGTATGTGTTTTGGCCAAAATAAGTTGAAACTGAGGTAAGTAAAAATTGGGAACTCTTTTTAAGGCTTTAAACTGATCCCATGATTTTTTGGATGATTTTTGGGTTGAGATTTGGAACTCAAAAGATTTTTGGAAGTTGAAAACCATTTCTGCCAGAATGAAAAAGGCAGTTGACCCTTGACTTTGAAATGGACTTTAGGGCTTGAAAACTCCAGAATCTGGGAAAAGTCCGGGAATGAAAAATGTTCAAAACACCTTAAAAAAGGTTTCTATAAAAGAACTTTTCATTTTGGAGATGATTTGAGGGGTCAAAACCTTCTGGAAATCTCAGATCTGAAATCTGGATTTCCAGAGACTGATGAACTGACCTTTAAAAGAAAAATTTGAAAAATGGAGTTTTACTCACGCAAAAAATAAAGTAAAAATATGTCTGGAAAGCTCTGGATGTTGGCTACAAAAAGTATTTTGTAGTCAACACCCAATTCCAAGTTTTACTGGGTCCAAAAAATAGGGAAATGGACTGAGTTCTCAGAACAATGCTACTGGACAGCAAGATGTTCTTGAGGGAAAATGTGATTTTTGGGGGGTTTGCATCTATGTTCACCCCATTTTCATCCCTAGACTTGATTCCACTACCTTGTGTCAAGTGGTTATCATATTCAAGTCATCCTTGGGGAATTTATGGGGTTTAAACATATCCTTTGCAAAGGGAAAGGGGATCTTTGTAAAGATGAAATTAAAGAGAAAACCAACTAGAGATTTAGAATATGGACCATTTGAGATGGTCATTCATGAAGATGAACTTCAAGATGACCATCTTAGGTCAAGACTTAAGTTAAACTAGACATAAAATAGATCAAAGTAGGAAGAACAAGATGAACAAGAAATTAAAAGGGAGTTTTAGGGTTTCAAGAAGGAGGGCTTTACCAACGGTGACACCCTATCTTCCTAGGCTTGGAATTTGACTTGAGGAGTATCAAGATTTGGTGTTTGGCTTGAGGAGTATCAAGGTTTGGTGTTTGGATTTGTGTTTGGAGTGAGATTGGGAAAGATTCAAGAGAAAATAGTGGCAATCTAGAGATTCCCACCTGTTTTCTCTCTATATTTCGCCGTAACTTCGTTGCCGTGATCAAAATGTGTCAGGTAAACCGAGAGAGGAGGGTTCAATTTATAACCCCCGTGAGAGTCAAACATATCCGCGCGGACAAGGTTGGTCGCGTGCACCGTTCATTAATTATGCCTTCGAGGCTTTGGACAGAAGAATAATCTTTTCAAAATTCAAATTAATCACCAGCTTTTTGTTCCACCATTTCTATTTAGGGTTTTTCTTATTTCTTTTGCTTTTTGATTCCTTTTCTTGGTTTATCTTTTTTTGGCAATCCCTAATCTACCCTTACTTGGTTAGAAATGTTAGGAATGTTAGGAATTGTTAGAAATGTTATAACTTTCGTTAATTTTCTAACGAAAATGCTAACAAGCTCAAATTGGAGCACTTACAGTAGCCTCGGCGACGGCGCTTCGAAGGAAGCGGGTCAGTCGATAAGAGTAAGGCTCCATATTTGATGATCAAGTGATCGAGTGGCCGAACCTATTTAATAGGCTACCTATGTATCCTTAAAAGGAATCAAGCCAGCCGTAGTTCGGGTCTTTCGACTATCTTTAGTCGTCGACCCTACCGTTTAGGAAGGTCGCCCTAAGATTTGACTATTTTTGGGAAGTCACTCTATGGTCTCGACTATTTTGGGGAGTCGCCCTACGGTTTGACTATTTTGGGGAAGTCGCCCCTATGGTTTGACTATTTTTGGGAAGTCGCCCGTAATCCGATCGTTTTTGGGAAGTCGCCCTACGGTCCGACTATTTTGGGAGTCGCCCTACGGTTTGACTATTTTGGGAAGTCGCCCTATGGTTTGACTATTTTTGGGAAGTCACCCTAAGATCCGACTATTTTTGGGAAGTCACCCTACGGTTTGACTATTTTTGGGAAGTCGCCCGTAATCCGATCGTTTTTGGGAAGTCACCCTACGGTTTGACTATTTTGGGGAAGTCGCCCCATGGTTTGACTATTTTGGGAAGTCGCCCGTAATCCGATCGTTTTTGGGAAGTCACCCTAAGGTTTTGACTGCTTTGGGGAAGTCGCCCTAAGATCCGACTATTTTTGGGAAGTCACCCTAAGATCTCGATCGTTTTTGGGAAGTCACCCATGGTTTGACTATTTTTGGGAAGTCACCCCGTAATCTGATCGTTTTGGGAAGTCACCCTAAGGTTTTGACTGCTTGGGGAAGTCGCCCTAAGATCCGACTATTTTGGGAAGTCACCCTAAGATCTCGACTATTTTTGGGAAGTCACCCTACGGTTTGACTATTTTTGGGAAGTCGCCCGTAATCTGGGATCGTTTTTGGGAAGTCACCCTATGGTTTGACTATTTTTGGGAAGTCGCCCGTAATCTGATCGTTTTTGGGAAGTCACCCTAAGGTTTGACTATTTTGGGGAAGTCGCCCTACGGTTTGACTATTTTTGGGAAGTCGCCCGTAATCGACTGTTTTTGGGAAGTCACCCTACGGTTTGACTATTTTGGGGAAGTCGCCTATGGTTTAACTATTTTGGGAAGTCGCCCGTAATCCGACTGTTTTTGGGAAGTCACCCTACGGTTTGACTATTTTGGGGAAGTCGCCCTACGGTTTGACTATTTTTGGGAAGTCGCCCGTAATCCGATCGTTTTTGGGAAGTCACCCTACGGTTTGACTATTTTGGGGAAGTCGCCCTATGGTTTGACTATTTTTGGGAAGTCGCCCGTAATCTCGACTGTATTTGGGAGTCACCCGAGGGATTGACTATTTTTGGGAAGTCGCCCCGTGGTTTGACTATTTTTGGGAAGTCGCCCTATGGTTTGACTGTTTTGGGGAAGTCGCCCTATGGTTTGACTATTTTTGGGAAGTCGCCCCGTAATCTGACTGTTTTGGGGAAGTCACCCTAAGGTTTTGACTGTTTTGGGGAAGTCGCCCTAAGGTTTTGACTGTTTTGGGAAGTCGCCCTAAGATCTCGACTATTTTTGGGAAGTCACCCTAAGATTTGATGATAATGTTCTTTTAGAAAAGTAGTTGACTAAGAGATGCTTTCATACCGTGCCGTGCTTACCCGTAGCCGCCGAAAGGACCGAGGCTACTACCGATGTTGATGAAGAGTTGTCGGGTTGCCGTTCGTGGGACTGGTTTTTGCCGACGATTTGCCGTCTTTGGAAGCATTTTGACCCGAAGGAGGAGTTTGGCCGAGTCCGCATCTTGCCGGTGATCGTCAACCTCAGAGAGGTGGCTGAGCTTGTATTCACATCGGGACTTCTTGCTTTTGAGAACTCGGGTGTCTCGACCGCATCAGATTCAGAACTTGGCGTCCCCGACCGATTCGCATTTTGAGAACTTGGCGTCCTTGATCGATTTGTATTGGAGAGCTTGGCGTCTCGACCTTCTTGCCTCGAGAACTCGGGCGTCTCCGACCGATTTGTATTTGAGAACTTCGCGTCCCCGACCGATCTGTATTGGAGAACTTGGCGTCTCTCGACCGATTTGACGTGAGGACTCGGCGTCCCGATCGATTTCAGATTGAGAGCTTGGCGTCTCCGACCGATTTGTATGTGAGAACTTGGCGTCTCGACCGACCGGCATTTTGATTTGCATTTGAGAACTCGGCGTCCCCGATCGATTTCAGTATTGAGAGCTTGGCGTCTCTGACCGATTCATATGTGAGAACTTGGCGTCTCTGACCGACTGGCATCTTGATTTGCATTTGAGAACTTGGCGTCCCTGACCGATTTGCATTTTGAGAACTTGGCGTCCTTGACCGACTTGTATTCGAGAACTTGGCGTCTCGACCGATTTGTATTGGAGAACTCGCGTCTCGACCGATTTGTATTGGAGAACTTGGCGTCTCTCGACCGATTTGTATGTGAGGACTTGGCGTCTCGACCGAATTGTAGACACCGGAGGTGGTCTTCATCGGGGGCCGTTTTCATCCATTTGTGGACATTGAGGTCGTCTTTAGCAAGTTGCGTACGCCGGCGCTTGTCTTTGCTAAACCGTAGATGTCGGGAGGGCGTCTTCATCCATTTGTGGACATTGAGGTCGACTTTGGTGAAGATCATCCTTGCCGAAAAGGGGGATTTGATTTCACGTTTGAATTCCCGCATTCGTTAGTGAAGAGGAAGATGCATATATGACATTCATGATGACAGATGCATGCATAGAGCCAAAAATGATTGTGAGAGTATCACCGCATATGTTTGCGAGATGATGCATTTACTTGCTTTCGAAGATGCACCTAGCCTAAGCTTTTGACAGGAAATTATGATTTATGATCTTCAATTCACTTAGGATTTTTCCTATTGATTCAAGTTTTCAGTGCATGCTACATGAGCCCTCGGGAGATTTTTTGTGGGGACGCATGGTTATGTATGTGTCTCGGAGACCTGCTTTGGAACAGATTTTGAGCATGTGGGGGATGAGAACCCTTGATCGTGATTTAAACAATAGCTTGTTGGTGAGGTTTTGTCACAGTATCACATGGACCTTAATTTTGATGAGATTGGATTCGGATCCCTGGTCTTGATTGGAATTTTCTCTCTCTCAATCTTGGTCATTTGAAGCCGATGCCGATGTGCCTCTAGTGGCACGTTGATATGAGTGAAGCTTCTTTCATTTGGGCGAGCCGTGACTCGGCCGAAACCTTATCCGGAGAATGATTTGATGGAATTGCTAATGCCGGAGAAACCCCGATCTTGAATTCCGATGCTACGGAGGCCGCCGTGTACCAAGTTCAAGCCGAAATTCTTTCTTGATAAAATTCGGGTCCAAAAGACCGTCTTGACAAAGCCCCCCGGATCCTGAGTAGGCAAAGTCCGGATTTTGAAGAAGTGACTTGGCGGATCTATCTCGTAGTGAAGAACGCAATGTGGACCCAAGGATGACTATAGAAGTCCCATCTTAAAGAGCCGATACAGAGAACCCGGGAGGACCGCTTAGCAAGCCCCAAATGAAGAAACACAAGAGCGCCCTATTGCGCATGCAGTCATCATGTGACCAAGGAGGCACCCATCTTTTCAGCATCTTAGTCAACCACCAATGGACAAGACTCAGAATGTTTACGTGCAGGGGCACATCTTTCGAAAAGTGGGAATGAATCCCGATTTTGTGTATACACACTCGCTTTAGGTTTGACTCTTTGAGAGAGTATAAGCGTTACAAGGTGTGGAAAAGTGTATGGAAGCCCCCGCCGACGTAAAGACAAGTTGTTTGGCTCTATTTTCCTATGATGTAGAGAGAGAAGACTTGTCGAGACACTTGAAAAATTGTCTTATTCATGATGATCACAAGGCCGCTTAAAACCCTTTGTTAATGTTCGGTTATTCAATCCCTAAATCTGATATGAACAAATATTTTGATTAATCACAAGGAGAAAACTAACCGATATCGAGGATCAAGCTTGGAAGGGCGAAAAGTGTATAGGGACGATCCTTGATGAGACCGGATTTTTTTTTTTTGAGATTTGTTTGTGATTTCGACCGACCATTTCTCGGCCGCCTACGTTCCTCCATTATGAAGAGCCTCAGTCGCCGTAGTTCGGGCCTATCCCGAATGAAAAGAGAATGAATGTTGAAATTCGAGGGTCCGAGGACCTTTGGGGATTTTGAGGATTGAGATTCGAATAACATATCCCCTTAGAGTGTCCATGAAAGACACGGATGCGAAGCCCCAGTGGGACATCCACGGCAAGTGTTTGTGAGGAGAAATGAAATATGCTCACATGAAGGGAAGGGTTGAATTTGCACAATCTTTGATTGGTAATTTTGAACCAAAATGGATTAGATTCCAATTTTAAGCAAGCAATGAAGCATTAATTTGATCCTGACATCGAGGATATTAGAATGAAACTGCTATCCGATAGGGACTGTAGTTGGGTTTCCGGGCTTTGATCGGCCATCGGGTGATTTTGGGAAATTTTGACCTCTTAAGATGAGAGGCCTAGGCCTTTTATTGACCGAACCTCTAAAGATGAGAGGTTGGCTTGTAGGGACGTGTTTGGGAAATCTATGGCGGGGAAGATTGATTGCCTCTAAGAATGAGAGGTCAGATTTTGACTTGGCCAAGGGCAAGGGTAATGGTGATGGGAGTATCCTCCAAAATTGAGAGGATGGCTTGGGATTGGTTTAAGGTAATGATAAGAGGAAGTCCGAACTACTGACAACTTTTTGCGATCTTGCGAGAATTCAGCTCCTTTGATCATTGAGAAGCCTGGGGACTTTTGAGGACCGGCGCTTCTTTCTTTTTTTTCTTTTTTTTTGTTTTTTTTTTTTTTTTTTTTTGTTTTTTTGTTTTTTTTTTGTTTTTTTTTTTTTTTTTTTTTTTTTTTTTGACTTGGAAAGCCTCCCGAGGAGTTGAAGATTATCTTTGTCCTTCCTTCATGGCTTGAGATATTTTGCGCATCGCCGATTCTCGAAGCTAAACTCTTGGGCTCGCTTGGACTTTCTCTCGCATGGAGCAAAAATGATGGCTAAACCGGGTTTCAAAACACGCCGATCTTGAAATGAAAGGGTAGTGTTTAGTAAGGGTGAGGTAATGGCTTTCCTACGGGTGAAAGGTTTCAACCGCAATCCCTACTGGATGATCTAAACGAGATATAAGTCTTCATTGCTTGCTTAAGCTTTATATGAGAAAAGATCCATGCAAATTCATCGAGCAACGAGATGATGATGATGAAAGAGATGTGAGCATATGAGATGCAAGATGGGGAGTTGGTAAGCCCCCATTTGAGAAGGATATCAATTGGTTTTCTCACTCCGATTAGTTTAAATATTAATCATTTTCGAAGAATTAGTGGTTGAGCTGCACAAGTGATCATTTTGGATAAAACCATTTCAATTAAGTGTAACGTGGGTGCGCAAGTGATGTCTCGAGTCTAGCAAGAAGAGAAAAAAGAATTATATTAAAAGTTAGGCATTTAACCACTATGTCCAAAATGGACTACAACGACAAATGTCCAGGAAGGACTTAGGTGAAAGAAAAGTACTAGAACCTACGAAGGTTGGCTCAAAAGACTATTTTAAAGATAGGTAGCCCCCAATCTAGCCGCTCTTTGCTGTTGAACCATGCATCTATTCTTCGACGCTGGAGATGGGAGCTATTGCAGACCTTTCCATCAGGATTTCCTTGGCAATCTATTTCTTAATCCAACCACTTTCATCGCCTGCGATGGCTGATTCACCGACCTCACAAAGGGGCGAGTCAAATTCCATTATGCCCACAAGTCTTGAACCACCAAACTCGATCATGTTGACACTCATGTTGTTAGGAGCGGGTTATTGATGGTATTAGGCCCTTCGTGCATCTCTAACCTCCCTTGCTCAATCAAATTCTGGATTGCCTTCTTCAGGGGGACGCAATCATCCGTCAGTGCCCATGGTACCGATGAAAGGCACAATGCTTGGAGGTATCCAAAGGAGCGTTGGGGTTTCTAGGCCGATAATTTTCCAAAGGCCTGAGCAAATCTTCTCTCACCAATCCTCTCGAAGATATCGCTCAAAGGCATCCCAAAGTTTCTCAAGTCTTGGAGCCGGGATCCGGATGCATCAGCTTCTTGGGAACAAAGGAAGTGGCATTGTTACACCCCGTCCCGCGTAGCCGATCGCCTCTTTGCCTTTAGCGAAAGCGAGAGTAGTTTTGGAGGGAGGAGCCCGATATCCGTAGGCGTGCAGCAGCCGGCCGCCGATTGTAAGCCTTTTCAAACTTAGCCCCGAATTAACCATTGCACGCAAGTCGCCGTAGGGGAAGTGGCCGAGGGAAGCTCTCAAATGCGGCTTCAAGCATGACCGAAAGATATCTAACTCAAGCTCCTCGTCGAGGGAGGAATGGCCATTTCACCGAGCTTTAAGTTCCATCTCTTATAGAAATCCCCAATATTCTCATTAGGGCGCCGCATCGTTGTTTGCAGTCAACTCGTTTGTCTCCCATTCCAAGTCAGCTTTATACTTATCTCGTGAAAGTACCGGTAATTTGTTCCCAAGTAGCCCTAGCTTCAGCCGCAATCGGAAAAACCATTTCAAAGCCCCCGACTTCAAAGAGAGACTAAAGTAATCGGCCAACCGCCGGTTTGTGCATCCCTTAGCCTTCATTGCCAAAGTATAGGTGTCCAAGTGAGTTTTAGGCATGCACTCCCGTCAAACAATTCCAGAGCGGGCATCACAAACTTGTGAGGCAGGGGGACAATCGAGTCGGGATCCGTAGGCCGAAGAGCAAGGTTCTTTTTGGCGGTCAATTCAAGCACCAGGCTTTCATTTCGTGTTGCTCCATAAAACCAAGCCAATTGGGGATCCAAAGGTGGAGCGGGATATTTCAAACCAGATATCGAGCCAAGAGAGGAGTTACCACCGGGCGGCACATCGGGTGGAAGGGATACCATATTCCGGGCATAGGTGAAAACCTCCGTCCTGGCCCAAATTACCCCCGGGGAGCGTAGGTAGGAGCTTGGGCAAAGGGATAAAACCCAAATGCTTGCCGTTGGCTTTCCATCGGCAAAAAGGCGTGAGGCGTGACCCGAGGTAGCCGATGGCTTCGATTTCCTGAGTGAGGCCCATAAGTAGGCTTAAGTGCGGGCCGCCGTCCCCGGTTGTTGAATTGCATGGCCGGGTTGTGGCAAGGATGCATAACCGAGAGGATACTGTGGTCCCGGTGATTCGGATGACACCGGGATGGAGGCTTGATAACCCATAGAAGTCCCGAGTGAGAAATGGATTTGTGAGAGCCGTATGAGGAGCAACTGAGCTAGCATCATTCTCGAGGTGGGACTCCCGATTGTTGCCCCGAACCAAACCGTGGTGGCATCCCAAACCGTTGCCGCGAAGGTCCGGATTGATTGGTCCCGAACCGAGGCGGATCCCCATTTGCCGTGGCATTCCGGGGTAGCCCCAAGCATGAGAAGATATTCCGCACCGATTTTGTCCCCACCGAGGCATTGCGAACCGGCTCGTCCCGTCAGCCGCATGGATCCAAAGGGTCTCAGCTGGGGAGCCGGCCGACCTAGGGATCGAGGAGCATGGGCTCCTGGTAGTACCGTGGGAGGCCTGGTGGCATCCTCGAGTAGCTCGGGTTGACCAAGAGCGGGATTGTGGTCTTCCTCTTCTTCCACAGAAGGTGCCATCCGGGCCGAGACCGGCGGCCAATCCATGGCTTTTGATAGCCTCCATAAGGCCGTTCAACCGTGCTTCCCGGCGCACTCTCATCTCGTTCGGCTAGCCGATTCCACCGTTGTTCTGTCCGAGGAGTCCCGGAGGCGGAGTGACGTTGTCCCCATCGCTACCAGCTGATGCGTACATTCTAAGATTCGGAGTCGGAACAGACGGTGAAGCCGATGATGCGCTTGACTCTTCCCAACCGATTAAACGGTGACCCGGTGCCCGAAACCAACCTTTGTGCGGAGTCATGGGAAAGACACGAGGGTTCGATGTCGGGAATGGAAGGAGGGTAGGTGTTCGGGCTTTCGCTCATGCAACATGCGATTATTTGTTCATGTTTACTTAAAACATGTTTTATTAACCTAATCGGTTGGAAAAGATTGCTCTTCTTTTCGCAAACTACTCGATTCTCGGATCGCCGGGCCCCGTCACTACGTCTATAAGCCCCTCGTATTCCACCCGTATTTCGACCTCCCGGTGGACAGCCTGCGAGGGTCCTATAGGGCAAGCGGTCCCACCGACCGAAAGAAAATGATCCTAAAAGTTCAAGGTAATCGAGTCTTAACGAGCATTCGATGTAAATTACGGACAAAGCCGACGTCAAAAGTCAAGATCATGTCCGAGGGCTCGACGAAAAGTCCGCATGATTCGACCGATAAGCGTCCACAATTGATCTTGACTTGTCGTCATTTAAGCCGTAATTAGGCATGGAATATTCATTAATCCTTGATGACTCAAAGGTCAATGCCGGGAGTCCGTGTATAATTTGTGCGCCGTAGCCGAAGTCAAGGCGCCGGTCAATATCTGTCAAAGTCTCGCGGCGGAAAACCGGCAACTTCGACCGATTAGGGTCCCCTAAAGATATTGAGTCGGTATGCCGACAAAGGCTTGAAAGGAAAGGTCTATACACAGACAGGCATGACACGTAATTGCACTAAAAACCAACCGGGTCTCTGACAAAGTGTGTCACTGACAAGCGCATGGTCGACACGAGGCTCCACGGGATGTGGGTAGTCCCGTGCTCATCCGAGAGGCGTAATAAGACCAAACGGACCGCGACAAGGATTTCCCGGTTAGGGACGTAGTGTGCAAAGGTAAGGTCACGTGCGCGTAGTGTGCAAGCCTATCTTCTTTTCTCGAGAAAAATAGAAATTTTTTTATGTGTCTTAAAAAGGCATGATGCATGATTTTTTTTTTTTTGAATTTTTTTTTTTGAAAATTTTTTTTTGAAAATTTTATGAACACATAAGCACATAAGCACAAAAATTCCGACGCTAGGGACATTATTCCGACAAATAAAATTTTGACTTTTCCGAGGCGGCCAAAAACAAACACGAAAACTATGCAAAAATCAACACACACAAAGCAAAGGATTTTCAAATGTTGAGACGGAAGCTTGACCCTCAAAAGCTTTTCCTTTTTTTTTTGAAAATAATGATACCGGTACGTGGGATTGTTAGACCACAATTTATCCCCGACTCGTGTTAGGAGGCGATAACGGGAAGTTTAATGGTTTCCACCAATATACCAAATATCATTTTTTTTTTAGAAAAAGCCACTTTATCCCTCAAATGAGTCGCCACCGTGATGTACTCCGATTTTTTTGAAAATCAAACGGAGTCGCCACGCCATTTTTGTTTTGAGGGCCAAAACTTTGAAAATGCCCGAGATCAAGAGATTCGAGTTCGGAGGTCACGTTACGCGCCGGGAAGGACGTTAGTGTGCGCCCGGAACGCCTCGTAAAAACGAGTCTTCCAAACATTCAAAATCCTTTGTTGTGTGTGTATGTGTGTGTATGTGTTTTGGCCAAAATAAGTTGAAACTGAGGTAAGTAAAAATTGGGAACTCTTTTTAAGGCTTTAAACTGATCCCATGATTTTTTGGATGATTTTTGGGTTGAGATTTGGAACTCAAAAGATTTTTGGAAGTTGAAAACCATTTCTGCCAGAATGAAAAAGGCAGTTGACCCTTGACTTTGAAATGGACTTTAGGGCTTGAAAACTCCAGAATCTAGGAAAAGTCCGGGTATGAAAAGTGTTCAAAACACCTTAAAAAAGGTTTCTATAAAAGAACTTTTCATTTTGGAGATGATTTGAGGGGTCAAAACCTTCTGGAAATCTCAGATCTGAAATCTGGATTTCCAGAGACTGATGAACTGACCTTTAAAAGAAAAATTTGAAAAATGGAGTTTTACTCACGCAAAAAATAAAGTAAAAATATGTATGGAAAGCTCTGGATGTTGGCTACAAAAAGTATTTTGTAGTCAACACCCAATTCCAAGTTTTACTGGGTCCAAAAAATAGGGAAATGGACTGAGTTCTCAGAACAATGCTACTGGACAGCAAGATGTTCTTGAGGGAAAATGTGATTTTTGGGGGGTTTGCATCTATGTTCACCCCATTTTCATCCCTAGACTTGATTCCACTACCTTGTGTCAAGTGGTTATCATATTCAAGTCATCCTTGGGGAATTTATGGGGTTTAAACATATCCTTTGCAAAGGGAAAGGGGATCTTTGTAAAGATGAAATTAAAGAGAAAACCAACTAGAGATTTAGAATATGGACCATTTGAGATGGTCATTCATGAAGATGAACTTCAAGATGACCATCTTAGGTCAAGACTTAAGTTAAACTAGACATAAAATAGATCAAAGTAGGAAGAACAAGATGAACAAGAAATTAAAAGGGAGTTTTAGGGTTTCAAGAAGGAGGGCTTTACCAACGGTGACACCCTATCTTCCTAGGCTTGGAATTTGACTTGAGGAGTATCAAGATTTGGTGTTTGGCTTGAGGAGTATCAAGGTTTGGTGTTTGGATTTGTGTTTGGAGTGAGATTGGGAAAGATTCAAGAGAAAATAGTGGCAATCTAGAGATTCCCACTGTTTTCTCTCTATATTTCGCCGTAACTTCGTTGCCGTGATCAAAATGTGTTGTGTAAACCGAGAGAGGAGGGTTCAATTTATAACCCCGTGAGAGTCAAACATATCCGCGCGGACAAGGTTGGTCGCGTGCAATCGTTCATTAATTACGCCTTCGTGCTTTGGACAGAAGAATAATCTTTTCAAAATTCAAATTAATCACCAGCTTTTGTTCCAAATGCATTTCTATTTAGGGTTTTTCTTATTTCTTTTGCTTTTTTGATTCCTTTTCTTGGTTTATCTTTTTTTGGCAATCCCTAATCTACCCTTACTTGGTTAGAAATGTTAGGAATGTTAGGAATTGTTAGAAATGTTATAACTTTCGTTAATTTTCTAACGAAAATGCTAACAAGCTCAAATTGGAGCACTTACACCCATCACTTTGCAAGGCCAAGAACTCCACAGCCATACAGAATGGTCCTCGGTGGCTGTGAGGGAGAGCTGAGAAGGGATAAAGTAACTACTAGACGAGGAGAGAATATTCGTGAAGACGAGGAACACAGTAGGGTGAATGGTCACCCTGGAGAAAAGTCCCATCGTAGTTCCCACAGGAGTTCCCATCGGAGTTCCCAATGGAGCACTCATTCCAACACTGAAAAAGGGATTGAGGCAAAAAATGGCAACTCATGAAAAAGAGAATTGATGATATGGAAAAAGGGAAGAAGGACGAAGACGATGATGACAACTGGTCCACTCGTCTCTTCTCTTAGAGAATAACAGATGTGCAGAAACTAGTTTCCTTGTCGATTTCAAACTCTCTTCTTGATAAAATCTTATCAATCCGGTTCTCCAATAGCAGTTGATTTCTGGAACCTTCCTAGGGTGATTTCCCTCTCCACCTTTACCTCTCCAACATCCTATAAATACTTGATGATTTCTAGTATTTCAGACCCCAGTCGACCTCCGACATTTTACTGGTTTCTCTCCCTGAAAGATTCCTGTAAATTGCCCCTTAAATCACATAAAGTTTGTTTATCAACCATGTTGATCAACAAACAATCGAGATTCAAGTCAAGGATTGAGGCGAAGCCCTGTCCGTATCAAGATTCGAATCTAGGATCGAGTCGAAACTCTCTCCGAATCTCTTCTCAAACCAAAAGGTAATCTTCCCTCTTTCTAATTTATTGTGGTATAGTACATTGAACCTAGGATCGGTCTAGAGCCTCTCCAAATCATGGAGACGGTCTCGAAGCAATCGATCCTATATTTCATTTAACCTAGTTAAATGGATTCTTTTATTTGTTTATTAAAATGTCTTTTCCTTTGAAACCCCCCTTTAGCAAGGTCAATCTACGAATTGGGTGGAATAGGTGCTCCTTGACCTTCCCATTCCATAACTTAAGCCTCGAACCCAAGTCTTTTAAAAAATGGTTTTTCTTATTGTTTTTCATCAATAAATGATAAGTGGCGACTCTAGATGTTAAAAAATTCACCATCGCTACAACATGGTCCCATGCATCGGTGGTTCCCGCATATTTTTTAAAACTTGGTATTTTAAAAGCAGAATTGGGAGGTAAATCATTAGTTCGCTGGGAGAAAGGACGACTGGCATTGGTATCATCATCATCTATTTCTTTTCTCCCCATTTCCATCTCATCTAGTCTCTTTTTCAAGAGTAGTAATTCTCTGGCATCGATCCCTGAACTGAAATGAGAGTTGTGGTGGGTCCTTTCTTTCTTTCTGTGATCGTTCACTCTACTATGTTCCTCACGCTCTTGGTGATTGTCCCCTTGCCCAGATGGTGTTCTGTCCCTTCTAGGTGCCAATTCAGGATATGGAGGTGATCTGTGACGAGGAGGGCTCCTTGGCGGAGGAGGGCTTCTAGGACGATGGGGGCTCCTAGGTCGAGGAGGGATATTACGACGAAGAGGGGTTTTATACCTTGCATGATTGAGCCTTTCTCTTAAGTCAACAGAATTAACCTCCTGCTACCTTTGTTGGTTCAAGTGACTTCTCAAATCTACATCATTTCTTATGTAGCCATTCTTATGTGCCTTATGAGGAGGGACATCTTGGGGGTTTTGTCTGGATCTACCAGAGATGCCATGGTGAGAGGGATGTTGGCCACGAGGAAGATTTTCTCTATTCCCATGACTTCCACGCCTGTCAACCTGACTCTGCCTTGCAAGGGAATTTCCATTCCACGTAGGCCTCATGAATTCAGCTAGAAAATGTCCAGAATCTAATTGTAGCAAGGCATTTTTCGTTTCATAAATGCGTTGCAAAGTTTCCATATGTTGATTCAGTAGAGTTCTGCGATCAACCTGTAGGGGGGGAACCCCAGTTCCTCCCTGGGCAACATTCCTCGTAGTTTGGCTACCGGCAAGCCTTACTCGGCGCTGACGACGAGGAGGGTTCATCTGCACTTTTTCGGTTATCGGCTGTCCCCTAGAATGCAGATTCATTCCAAGGGCAGCAGTCTGTCAATCAGCGGCGGTGGAGGAGGCAATTTCCCATTGATGAGAGGAAAAATAGTCCTTGTGTTACCATGAGTCTCTTCCACAAGAACGTTATCATGTTCAGGAGTAATACTAGCATTATGTCCGTCTTCCATTAGGATTAGGAGAGCAGAATGAGAAATTTTCAAGCTATTCAATGGGTATTTCGAATCGTTTCCCGGCAATGCAACCAAACTGATGATGCCTAAAACGTTCAGATCAGCCCAAATCTAGCGGCAGGTTGTATCCTAGATGATTGAATAGCCTGAAAGAGATGAACAAACATGTAAACTAAGCCGGGGATTCACCGGCGAAGGCCCTCCGGCGTGAGAGTAAGCATTTGTGTTCAGATAGAGAAATCAATTGACAAGAGTTTAGAGTCAAAAGATTGATTACCCAAATAATGTGAATTATGACTTGTATATATAGGAATAGCATAATATAGTACATGTTAGATAGGAATGCGTGCGATATAATGTTATAATCATAGGAGTATTATAACTATTTACAGTCCTTATTTGAGTAGAATTGGATAATAGCAATCTGCAAGTGCGCCTTTGATTCATCCTCCTCGTCGTATATGGCATGATCGGCCTAAATTGAACCGAGGAGGAGAGTTAGGAAGGATAGAAAGCCCATTTCCTTGCTCATGTTGACAATCGATGAGGGGCTACTCGTCTTCAAAGGAGGCCTTGCTCGGGCTTGATGGATACCTTGCTCGGTAGTGATGATTATGCCTCGTCAGCATACAGTTTTGTTGGGCCTCGGTCATTATACGCTCACCTATATCTACGTCGATATAGTGGTAATAACGAGAAGGCAAGACGAGCAAGGGTAGGGAAGACCCATTCCCTTTGTCGTAAGTGAGAATTGTATGAATTTATATTTTGAGCCCAATCCATTGAGCTTTGCCCGACCTATCCCACTTTCATTTTTTGATTATACCGTTCACTAGACAATATCTTTCTTTCCGTTGATCATATCGCATGATCATTTATGCATAATTAGTTACCGGTATTAGAAACTATTATAAAATATAATATAGTAAAATTATGAATTTAGTTTTTACAACAAAAAGATGTTATCTAAATTACCTGAATATAAGTCATAGTTTATTGGGATGATAACAGGTCAGGTTCGGGGGCAGGTTTTACATATATCGAACCTGACCCGCACATACAAAACACTTAACGAACTCGCCCTGCCCCAAAAGTGCATAAACCCGTATTAGCCCGACCCGCCCAGCATCATACGCAACAGCAGCGTTTCTTCCTACCATTGCACATACAATAATAGTCCAAAACCCACGTCAAGAAAGATTTATGATATGAGGAAGAGAGAGAGCGAAGATGTGAGACTTCACCTAATGTTCAGATGGCAGATGTATGTTGTCCACCATTAACGTTGTCGCCATAAAATTTGGAGGTGGATGAGGAAGATAGAGTGAGATTGATGATGGAATATGGGAGGCGAAATTTAAAGGCTTGATGAAGATGTCGACGAAGGGGGGGGGGGGGGAAGAAAGGAGGGGTAGAACAATTTCGCCATGGTAGCATCGTCATCTCAGACTAGGTTTTAAACTTTTCTGGAATGGAGAAGAAAGAGAAAAGGAGGGATAGAGGGTTTTAATTTTAGGGATTGTGGGTTGCGCAACTTTTAGGTTAAATATTACTACCTCCTTCCCAACTCAATTGATCCACTTTCCTTTTTGAGATGTCCCATCTCAATTGATTCATTTCTTAAATGAAAAGTTTTTCATATATTTATACCCTTATCATCTCCATATATTTACAAAAAAATCATTCATTATACCCTTATAAAGTTAACATATTTACAAAAAAATCAATCATTAACTTACTATTCCTCCCACTCATTCTCTCTCCTATTAAATATTTTTAACTTTTACATTCTCTCTCCTATTCCCTACCACACATTTAACTTTTACATTCTCTCTCCTCTAATTTCTACCCACTTTATTCATTTTTCTTAAAAATCGTGAAATAAACTAAGGGACCAATTGAGCCGGGACGGAGGGAGTAGATACTAGTACTGACCATTTTCACTTCCCAATTTATTTTTACTTTCTAATTATTGTAAAACTTGTTTTTACTTCCTAAATTATGTACTTAAGTAACACAATTTAATGTTTAAAATTAAAATAAGAAAATGAGTGCAGTAAGTGGGAAGTTAATTTTGGAATTTTTTTAGCAATGAGTGGGTAGTTTTTTTTTTTTTTTTAATGAGTGGGTAGTTAAAAACAGTTTTGGGGGAAATGACTTGGACCATCGGATCAATTCGTGAAAATCAATCTCAGCCGCTCTTTGTCTCGGCGGTTACCCTCATTCTCTATTGTATAATAGATTATATGGAATTAGGGAAACAACAAGGGGCACCATACTAAATAGAACATATATAAAAGGCATATTTATACCATATAGGTCGAGCAGGTTGGGTACATACGAAATAGTGTGTGATACTGAACCCGGACCTAAACCCGCTGGGTTTTGAAAATAGCTTACCAAACCTGCCCCATTTGGATCTAAATGTCTCGAAAACGGATCAAGTTCGAAGAAATTGCCATTTATAATAGTTTCTATGAATAAGCAGCAAATGGATAAGACCGTACATAGAGTGTTTGAAGAGCAAAAGGAAACAATTATTGGAAGAACAGAAGAACGGGTTCAATTGAACAAAAGAGGTGCATGTTGAGAGGAGAGCTTACACATTTATATGTATATACTCCAAACATACCTAAATGTAATCTAGATAAAAATGGTTAATGTGGAGGTACAAACCCACTGAAGTTAAAGAAGTTAAAGCACGATATACATCGTATGGATTGGGGTACGAACCCACTGAAGTAGTCAGAGCCAAGGAACGGCGGTGATTGCACATAAAGAAGACAACACCCTCCTCCGGAAAGCCTATAAGAAGCCCGGGATGAGACCATATCGTCTCAGTGCAAATGACTATTTTGTTCGGGAAGGATATATGCTTTATTCTACTTTTGAAGATTGTAAACAAGGATTCAATTATAGGTTTTTATGTTCTTATTTTATTTATTTGTTTTATTTATTTGTTTTATTTCTTATGGCTATGAGTAGCTAAATTCTTAAGATTCATAGATTGGATTTAACAAGTATCGATTCTCTATGTTATTGATTTAATTCTTACATTCAATTTTGTTTTAGTTTATCAAATTAATCATCATTATATGTTTTAGAGTTTCAATTACATGTTAAGATATGAATCGTTAACTATTGGGTATAAATTGTTACAATTGCGTGGAGGATTTATACATTTACCACAACTTTGATAAATAGATTTAATTGAGTATTTTGCGGAAATAAAATGAATCAAGGTTCAAATATTCTTGAATGCTTGATAAATTCTTGAATTATTAGATGGAATTTGTGGAAAATATAATATTATTAGAATATTAAGATTGCAAATCACCCACTAAACCGTCTCAATCCTTAAAAGAGTGAATGAACCCTATAATGAGATTGATCCATTTAATGTTAGCATAAGCATATAGAAAGGTACTTGTGAAACCCAATCTATGAATCCCTTGTTTATCTGAATTAATCTCCTTTTTACTTTCTTTCTTAGTTTAATCCTTAATTTCTTTTTTCATAGATTAATAAACAATCGAAACCAAAATATCCTTTTATTTAACTTCTTTGTTACTTTTCACTGCTTGATTAAACTTGTTTTCCACTAAGTCTCTTTGGATTCTACCCTTGCTTGTGCATACTACTATATCGATAACTAGTGCACTTCATAGGTAATTATTACAAAAGAGAGATTTCTCCATCAAAAGGATTCACGTATCCCAAGTGGGAATCAAGTCGGTCATAGTTCTAGTGGGAACGGAACTCGGTGGGGATGATGAGGACATTTTGAAGGCGTATTGGCCGAATGAGGACATTTTGAAAGCGTCTTGACCAAATTGGGACACTTTGAGGACGTCACGATCGAATGGGGAACTTTTGAAGGCATCTTCACATAATGGGGACTTTTTGAAGGCATCTTGATCGAATTGGGACATTTTGAAGGTGTCTTAACCGAATGAGGATATTTTTGAAGGTGTCTCGATCGAATGGGGACATTTGAAGGCGTCTCGACTGAGTGGGGACATTTTGAAAGCGTCTTGACCGAATGGGAAAATTTTGAAAGCGTCTTGACCGTATGTGGACATTTTGAAGGCTTCATGACCGAATGAGGACAATTTAAAGGCATCTCAACCAAATGGGGACATTTTGAATGCGTCTAGGCCAAATGGGAAATTTTGAAGGCATCATGACCGAACGGGGACACTTTGAAGGCGTCTCAACGGAATAGGGACATTTTGAAGGCGTCTTGACCGTATTAGGGACATTTTGAAGGCATCTTGACTAAATTGGGAAATTTGAAGGTGTCTCGATCGAATAGAATATTTTTAAAGCGTCTCGACTGAATGGGACACGTTGAAGGCATTTTGATCGAATTGAGGACATTTTGAAGGCGTCTTAAGCAAATTGAGGACATTTTGAAGGTGTCTTGACCAAATTGAGGACATTTTGAAGGCGTCTCAATCGAATTGAAGACATTTTGAAGGCGTCTCAACCATATTCGGCACACCTATGCAATCCACAATCATCAAGATATATAACTTGAATCTTTCGTCTCATGCAACTTTCAAATCCAAATATGTGGCCCGAATTTGATCTCATCAAATTTGTTGAATCTGTTGCCCAACTTTTTACAACGTTTTACGAAACATTGTGTTAGCCAACATTGTAATAGGCTTAAATTTTCGACAACGTTTTATAAACGTTGTAATAAACTTACCACATCGTTTCTTTGAACGTTGTAAAAACATTATTGCTAACTTTTATATAAACATAAAACTAGAAAATTCTAAAAACCATATTTTAAAACCTTATATTCATTTCAAAATTTTATATTAAATACAAAAATAATTATTGTATAATTTTATGTTTATTTAAAAAGTGATATTTTTTATGTTTATTTAAAAATATTTTTTGTATTTATTTATAAAGTGAAAACCTATTTAATGAATATTTTTATTCATATATATCCACCTACCTAATCAACAACCCCCACTGCATGTACCCACCATCTCACTACTGCTGTCAGCATATATACCACAATCTTAAACAGTCCAACACCAATACAACACCACCATCAAATTTGCTAAAAAAAATAAAAAATCAATTACTGTTATCCACCATCAAATGTAAAAAATCACAAATAAACAACAATAATTAGAAGTCCTAGATCTGGAAAATCGGAGAGATGAGAGAGTTGTGAAGATACACACAAAACCAACTGAAAGAAGGGAGATCTGCAAACAGGGAAGAGAGGAAAGGAAGAGAGGTGGATTATTTCCGTTGCTTTCGTTTCTTTTACATTTGGTTGGTGTTTGGTGCTTGCGATATGAGAGTATGAAATACTCTTATATCTTTTTAAATCTTTGTGATTCTGATTTGTAAATTAGTTTGTATAGTTTATATAATTAGGTATGTACTAAAGGAAGGTAAGGACTATTGGATTGATAAGGAAAGAAAAATCCTTTTTGATAAGGATGAGATTGGGCAAATCCTTGTTGAAAAAGGATTGTTATCACTATATAAAGAGGCCGCCTCTATCATCATTCTACATGGATTTCCTAGAGCAAAAATCGAGCTTAGAGAATTTCCTTGAGTCTTTTCTTTGTTTCTTGAAGTTTAGATCTTTGATAATTCAAGATTGATTTTGTGTTTTATTGTTCTTAGGTTAGAACATCTTTGATCTTTTTGTAAGATTGTTTTTCTTTTCATTGTAAGTTTTTCTTTGCAACTTGTTATCAAACCAAGTTGTGGTTTTATGAAATGGTTTCCAGCAATAGTTTCTTACTGAAGTATTTATTATTCCGCTACATTTAATACCGTTTCTGTGTGTTATTTTACTGTCGAGTTGTTTATACTGTTGTTAGGACACTTGTGTAAACAACTGTACGCACAAGTGAGCAAACAAGCTTGATAAGTCCTAGCTATAAATCTTTCAATTGGTATCAAAGCCCTCTCTCAACTCAACTGAGACCGATCCTTGAAAGTAGCCATTATGGAGTGTTATTATAACCACAAAAAACCACATACCCTAAATGGTTCAAACTATACCATTTGGAAGGCCAAAATGATTATGCATATTTTGTATCTTGATCATCGTGTTTGGGTTATTCTTATTTGTGGCTATACTCCTCCCATGATTGAAATTTCCCCATCTAGTTCTGGAGATGATGACAAAAGAGAGAAAATTTATTGTTCTAAGCCCATAGAAACTTGGAATAATGAGGAAATTGCTTTAGCAAACTTTAATGCCAAGGCCATGGGAGCTATCTCTGACCACGTGGATCCTCATATGTTTAGATTATTCTCTAATCAAACTGTTGCCAATGTTGCTTGGGACATTCTCCAACTTTATTGTGAAGGACCGGCTAGTGTAAAAAAAACTAAGCTAAGGACTTTAATGACTAAGTTTGAAACTTTAAGGATGGGAGAAAATGAAACTATAAAAGAGTACTCGGCCAAAATTTTGGATATCTCAAATGAGTCATTTGCCTTAGGTGAATCTATATCTAATGAAAAACATGTGAGTAAAGTAATAAGAACTCTCCCTGAAAAGTTTAATATTAAGATTTATGTTATTGAGGAAACTCAAGATGTCCAGACGGTTGGACTTGATGAAAGTCTTGGGAATTTTAACAAACTTTGAACTGAATCTTGGGTACAAGAGTCAAGCAAAGCAAATTTAATTGCTCTTGCAAGTGCTCTCAAGGTATCTCAGGATCTAGTTCAACTATCCAAAGATATTGATAAGTCAAACCTCTGATAGATGAGTGTGCCATGATCACTCAAAAATTCAACAGTATGTTAAAAAAGAAACAGTTGACAAAGATTCCTAATTTGGCACCCTCAACTCATTCCACGGTTGAATCAGTCAAAAAGGAAAGTACTGCAAAGAAACCTATACCTAAAAGTAAAAGGTCCATTGATTCATTTCAATTCAGGGCTTGTAAAGGTTATGGACATTATGCAAATGAGTGTGCAAATACTCTTAAAAAGCGAGGAATAAGTTTCTCAGTGACTTTGAGTGATCCTGATGATGATGAGCAGACTGCAAATCGATCTATATGGCATCCATCTCAGTTCATATTGTCTGATAGTAATTCAAATGTGGAAGAATACTCTAATTGTACAACTTATTGCACAACTTATCACACAACTGACTACACAACTGAGAAAGTGTGTATACCTGCTTGAATTCTTCCACTGCTGGTGAAACTAGCAATGATCCAGCAGAAGAAGAGTATGCTACGTATGGGGACTTGCACAATACCTATATTGAAATCCACACTAAATGGGCCAAGCGAATAGAGCAAATTAAGGTATTCAAACAGGTAAATAAGAAACTAACTGCATAAATTCTCAAACTGAAATCTGAAGTTGAAAGTATGTCAAAAGAAAGTGATTCTCAAAAAGACTCCATAGCCAAGTTGGAAGTTTTACTCCCAAAGAAAGATATGGAATGTGAAAAATACAAAACAAATCTTGATAAAAAAAAAACAAAAACTCTAACAATGATGAACAAAAGTAAAGCTATGTTAGAGAGGTTTTGAAAATGGGAAACCAAGGAAAATCAGGAATTGGCTATTGAGACATTGTTATTGTAAAAGAAGGAGAAAGCACTTCAAAAGTTCAAAAAGTTAAAACTGTCCCCTCCGTTGAACCTGAATTTGCTGCTGTAAGTAGAAATTACAGGAAAAGAAGGTATGTGTGTCATCATTATTTTGCTCCAGGTCACATTCGACCATATTGTTACAAATTGAAACAAGAACTTGGTTTAGAAAAGATGTGTGGACATTAGGGCAGACAATTGTGTGCATAACTAAACACACAACTGTACAGACAACCCAAAACTGGAGCAAGAACTGCCAGGGTAAGGAAAGAAACTATTAGTTGTCAGATGGCCTTCACCTCTCTTAAGAGTAGTGTTGAAGGGTCGTGGTACTTTGAATGTTGCTGTTCTCGCCACATGAATGGGGAACATGAAAACTTCAATGACTACACACCATTTAAAGATGGGAAAGTCAACTTTGGTGGAGGAACCAAAGGTAAGATCATTGGCAAAGGTACGTTGAATGTATCAGGTTTGCCTAAGTTACATAATGTCTTGCATGTTGATGGACTCAAGGCAAATCAAATAAGCATAAGTCAACTGTGTGATGATGACTTATTTGTTAAATTCGACAAGTTCAGGTGTGAAGTATTTTATAATGACAATTGTGTGCTTTAACTGGTGTTCAATCCTCTGATAACTGCTACAAGGCTGGCAGTAACTTGCCTTGTCTCTCCATTAAAATGGATGAGACTGTAATCTGGCACCAAGAGCTTAGGCTTGCCAGTGAGAGAAAAATCAGTGAGTTGATTGAATTTGGGACAACATAGGATTTGCCTAAAATGGACTTGAAGAATAAGTATGTGTGGGTCTAGTCAAAAAGGGAAACAAACCAAATCGATTTATAAGAAGGTTCAAAATTGTGGAACCTCAAGGTGTATTGAATTGATCCACACTAACCTAATGGGTCCTATCGAAGTAGAAAGTATGTATCGAAAAATGTATTGTTTTGTGTGTGGATGATTTCTCTAGATATACTTGGGTAATTTTTTTAAAAGAAAAGTCTAACACCATAGATGAATTCAAAATTTAGTATAAAGAGGTCAAAAAATTATATCGTTTAAAAGCCATTAGAGTCAGGTCTGATCATGGTACCGAGTTTGAAAATGCCGCTTTTCATCATTTTGCGATTCAAATGGGATTACTCATAAGTTCTCAGCCCCCAAAACCCCTCAACAAAATCGGGTAGCGGCAAGGAAAAATCGCACATTACAAGAGATGGAAAGAGTAATGTTAAGCTCTAAAAATCTATCCAAAATGTTTTGGGAAGAAGCTACGAACACAGCATGTTATGTGGGGAATCGTGTCTTTTTAAGAATTTGAAGTACCATGACTCCTTATGAAATCTTACTAGGAAAGAAACCCACGGTCAAATACTTTTGTGCTTTTGGGTATATATGCTACATCTTGAATGACCGATAGTATATATCCAAATTTGATTCTAAAAGTGACAAAGCCATCTTCATTGGTTACTCAACTAATAGTAGGGCTTCTAGAGTTTATAATCTCAAAACAAAAGCTGTCATGGAATCCATAAATATTGTTTTTGATGATGCTACTGATCTTAATGTCAAAAGAGTTGAGGATGATGTTACAGGTTGCACTTGGGAACCAGAACCAATTAATGACGAATGTGAACCACAAAAGGTGAACGAATCTGCAGATAAACCATCTGTGCAGACAGTTGTGCAACCAGTTGTTCAAACAACTAAAAAAATAAGTGGTCAAATAACTGAAGATCAAGGTTCAGATTCTGAAAATGATGAAAGTGAAGTAAGCACAGAAAGGGACATTCCTTCCAATATACAAGGAAATCATCCCACATCCAAGGTCATAGGGGAAGTGGATGAAGGAATGAAAGCAAGAGGAAGAAAGATCAATTACCGTGACCTTGCAGGTTTGGTATGTGTACAATCTGTATACCATCAGGTAAACTCTTGTTTTGTTTCTAATTATTAGCCAAAGAATGTCATGGAAGCCTTGCAAGATGAAAATTGGATTAACGCCATGCAAGAGGAGTTAATCCAGTTTGACAAAAATGACGTGTGGTTCTTAGTTCCTAGGCCTTCTAACGTCAATATGATTGGGACCAAATGAATCATTAAGAATTAATCCGATGAGCAAGGAAATATAATAAGGAACAAAGCACGTTTGGTGGTTCAAGGCTACACTCAGATGGAAGGGGTGGATTTTGATGAATTGTTTGCCCCCTTAGCCCGCATTAAGTCAATCAGATTGTTATTAGCTATTGCATGCTACTTAAAAATCACTCTACATCAGATGGATGTAAAGAGTGCATTCCTAAATGGTGTTTTAAATGTGGAAGCTTTTGTTGAGCAACCTAAAAGGTTTGAGGACCCCTCTAAACCAAATCATGTATACAAGTTGAAAAAGGCTCTCTATGGTATTAAACAAGCCCCACGATCTTGGTATGGTAGACTGACAGAGCACCTAATTCAACTTGGGTTTAAAAGACGAGAGGTTGATAAGACTTTGTTTATTTTAAGAAACAAAAGGGGCATACTTTTTGCTCAAATCTATGTGGATGAGAGTGTTTGGTTCTTCTTCTAATGACTTACTTAAAATATTTGTTAAAAGTATGACATCCACATTCGAAATAAGTATGGTTGGGGAACTGAAATTCTTTCTTGATCTACAAATTGTTCAAACCAAAGAAGGAATATAAGTTTCACAATCCAAGTATACAAAGAATTTGGTAAAGAAATTTGAGCTTGGTAATACATCACACTTGAAAACTCCTATGGGATCATCCCAAAATCTTTTTAAAGATGAGGAAGGTGAAAGTATTGAGCACACCCTCTACATGAGTATAATAGGGAGCTTGTTGTATCTCACGGCTAGCAGACCTGATATAATGTTCAGTGTGTGCTTATGTGCTAGGTATCAAGCTGACCCCAAAGTATCCCACTTAAAAGCTGTGAAAAGAATTATCAGATATGTTGGGGGTACCACTCAATTGGGGTTAAGCTACACTAGAGATACCAACACAAACATGTTGGGATTTAGTGATTCGGACTAGGCTGGGAATACGAATGACAGAAACAGCACCACTGGAGGGTGTTTCTATTTAGGGAATAATCTAGTGTTTTGGTTTATTAAGAAACAAAAATGTGTTTCTTTGTCTACTGCTGAATCTGAATATGTGGCATTAGTTAGTTGTTGTACCCAACTGTTGTAGAAGAACCAAATGATAAATGATTATGGACTGAAAAGTGAAACCCTAACCGTATTCTGTGATAACATGAGTGCTAAAGTTAATGCCAAGAATCCTGTACAACACACCCGTACAAAGCAAAGGGATATTAGGCACCACTTTATAAGAGATCTTATTGAACAAAGAATCATTACCCTTGAACATATAGGAACAACAGATCAACTTGCTGATATCTTTACCAAAGCTTTGGATTTTGAGAGATTTTCTTCCCTCAAGAAATCTCTCGGGTTGTGTGAACACAGATGACTGCACAACTGTGCAGACAACTGTCTGCATCTCTGTATAATTGTATATAATACAGAAAAAACTAAAAAATAAATAAATAAATAGTATCCTGCATTCATGCATTGCACGATTATCTCTTGTACCTACTTGATTTTTTTAACATTGACACTATGTTTGAATCCTAAATGTGAGATGCCTCCTAACTTGGTGATACAATCTCCATGTTAAAACTTCTATATGATATCTATCATGAAGTGGGTGTCTAATCTAAGGTCACTGAGAAAATAAAGCTGCCTCCATTTATTTTGAAGGTTACACTCATGTTCTCAATGCTAATGTGATAGGCTAAAGTCGCACGCCTACAAATTAACCAAAGACTTGACCACAATAATGTAGCTAGAGGAAGTCCAGGATCGAACTCGAAGAATGGTTATAAGTTTGCACAATTGTCACTTGACAAGATTGGGGGTCTAAGCTTGATTTTTATTAATTCCTAAGACGGGAATAAAAACTAGATTCTAAACAAATAAGGAAAAGCATTTTGGATTAATTAATATCCCCGTCTATCATTCAAATATCATCGGTCAGCTCTTTTCAATTTTATCATATTCACTCGATCACGAGATGTATTTGAATCTCTATCTATTTCTTTAATATTAGTTAATAGCAGTGACACGCTCACTAATAACCCTAATCAATATTCAAACCTAACTGACACAATCTAGATTTAAAATACCAATTAATTAACGATTTAAGAGATTAAAATCAAGAACACTTTCTAATGTTATTTCAATTAGATAATTGTTTATTTTCTCCTACTTCACAATCCACCATGACACATGCATGGACTATAAAGATGCTACTTGTGAAACCCTAAATTGACACAATCTTAGGGGATTCTAGCAATAAATCAACAACAAGAATCAAGCAATCGGCCTAATTGCAAAACCCTATAAATCAATTTAATCAATCAAGAACAAGAGAAAATATAAATAGGATAAAAGAGATGAAATTTTTTTACCTCAATTGAATTCAAGAACGGTTCCAATAATTAAATCCAAAGCAAAAAGGTTTAGTTCTCCATGGACAATAATAAATTTCTCCAGGAAAAATAAAAGTTGGGACCCTAATTATTTTTCAAAATGAAGTATTTATCCTCCACCCTAAAAATCTAAAACTCAAAGGAAAAGAAAAAGAAAAATATAAAAAAAAAAAATTCCAAAACATTGCCCAGGCGGTCAAAGTCAACCGAAGTGGAAGTCGTGGGCACGACTCGTGAAATTAAATTCACTCGTGCTGTTTAGAAGCACGAATCGTACCAGACAGCACCACTCGTACCATTGTTTGCCAAACCAATTTCTAGCTTTTCACTTTGGTCACTATACTCTCCAACTTTGCACTTTAGTCCTTCAAGTTTCCAGAATTGCAGTTTGGCCCCTGAACTTTATAATTCCAGTTTACGCCCCAGTTTTCCATAATTGCAGTTTGGTCCCTGTATTTCTAAGATTTCTGCAAACCAGTCTTCCTCTTTAAGATGTTGACTTTGACTCCTCGAGAGTATTACATCCGGATATGAAATTATACAATTAAAATACCCTCGGATTACAATAACTCTCAACAACATCTCACTTTAACATATTATCTCAAATACACCAAACCTATACTAAATACATGAAAATAAATAATTATAAGGACGGAAAACATAGGAATTAGATAGTATAATTATGTCATATCAAATACCCCCATGCTTAGAACATTACTCGTCCCTGAGTAATATCCTAAACTCCAATCTAACACCGGTCTAAAACAGATGCATGGAGGGTAAATGATTCCTAGTTTCCTCTAATCTGCCAACACAAGTCAATGAAAAATAATAACCATCGAAGTAATAGCAACTCCGTCTCCTTATAACACCAAATATAAACAATGAAAATAATGACCTGTAAGTACGCCAATCCAATTCGCGACCTTTCCAGATGAATTTTAATATGATAAAATTGCATTTAGGGGCATTTTGGTAAATTCTCGATCCATCCCGAGACTTCCGGAAACATTTCATAAGTTTCACGCGAAGGAAGTACTTTTTTGTACTTTGCTCAGGCTAAGGGACCTAAAAGGAATAAATCTGTTTTGGACTTTTTAGGAATTATCCAAGAAGGTTCCAGAACCAGATTTGGCGCCAAAAATAGTTATGGTCACCTTGTGTCATGCGACAAGTCGAGGCATGGAAAGTGGTTACGTTACGTCGTGCGACACAAGGCTACCATGGACTACAGCTATAAATAGGACCCTACCCCTCTCAGTTTTGATCCGAATTTGAACCTCCCAAAGTCACTCTGCCAAAATTCATTCAGAAACTCTCTCTCTCCTGGTCTCTCACAAAAACCACCCAATTCCTCTCCAATTCCCTCATTTCTCATCTCTCTTCAACCCATTTCCTCTCCTATTTCCTCATAGACTTCAGATCTTCCAATTCACCTCTCAAGTCGTGCTCAGATCTCCATTCAGAAGCTGAATTGAAGACTCCTACACCTAACTTGGTGTAAGAGTTGAGGACTACAAGGGTAACTAGTCTCTCCTTCTCTCTCTCTCTCTCTCTTCTACTTGTTTAATTGTCCTCTCTTCTTCTCCACATGGTAATAAGGCTCCATTTGCCTCAGATTATCAAGTGACAACTGCAATCTCTATGTTTAAATCGTTTATGCTTAGGTCCAATTGCTTGATTATGATGTGATTTACATAGATTGGCAATTTGGATGTCAAGGGAGTGTGGATCTCCCATATCCACATTCCTTTGATAAATTCGTACTTAATTAATGTTGTTCTTATTGGTTCTGATATAATTGTTGTGCATTTGTTGGATCTGCATCTCAGTTTGTGGGGTACCTGCAGATGGTAACCTTATGTCACGTGACACATTTGGACATGAGGAGTCCTGTGTCACGCGACATGTCGTGACCATCTGCAGGGACCATGTTTCAGTTGTAATTTGTTTTAGTTTGGTTATTTTCATATTCAGTAGTATGTTCATGTTGTTTAATGCCTAGATCTGGTTTTAATTGTAGTTTTGTGTTCGTCTAAGGTTTCTGTGATCTGTTAGTTGTGAGTCTCTGCAAGGTGACCACTGATGTCACGCGACATAGTTGGACAAGGGAGTCCTATGTCACGCGACATAAGTAGCCCTATGCAGAGAACTTGTTTTCATTTGTAATCTGTTCTTATTGATGTAAAGGGATGTGGCCTCCTGAACAATTGGTTTACAAGTTGTAATGATCTTGCCTATTCAATAAAATTCATGTTTATCGCATTTGTTCATTATCATTGTTTGCACATTTTTTCGAATTATTTGGATGTCTAAATTAGAAAGACTTGTCTACGGACGAGGCGTGTTGGGTGAACTCTCGGTTCTTCCCAACACGTAACCTGACCCCCGAACCCGTTCTCTTTCAAAAAGGTTTTTCAAAGTGCACCTCTAAAAGCATGGCGTGGCGACTCCTTTTATTTTTTATTATTTTGGGCGAACGCACATTCATGACCTTAGTTTGATACCAACTCCCATGATAAAATGGTATCCAAACTAAGGTCCACACAAATAAAAGCCAAGGGGAACTAAATATGTCCTATGTTTCACCCACGCTTGGCTCACACTACATACACCCTCATAAAAAGAAATCATTGTTAAGGTTGCGATCCTTAAACAAAGTTTTACCTCGTGAAAAGCACCAACACCCCTTACAACTCCAAAAATGAACGAGGGTTTCTAAATCCTAGGCACCACTATCCAAACCTCCTACTCCATAGTGATCCTACCCAACACTCCAAACTTCCCTTATGTCTCCAACTTTGGTGATATAAAAGATAGTATACATTTCACATCCTCACCTTTTGCCTAGGTGTCGTTTCCGGTTTTCACCTAGCTTTTCTTTTTTTTTTTTCAATTTTTTATTTTTTTCAATTTTTTTTTAGAAAACAAAAACATACTACAACATTTTCCCCCACGCTTAAACTAGACATTGCCCTCAATGGCAATAAACCATAAAAACGAAACAATAAAACATGGGAACTAAATAGGGGACATGGAGGTCCCACCATCATGGGCCTCAACAATATAAGGGAGATGAAAGAAATCTTTTTGAGTTACCTCTAAAAGATGATTCGGTTCAATGACATTCCTCCCCGTTGGAGACCATTTAAGCTTCCCCTTTTTCTTCTTCACTTCCTTTGCTTTCTTCTTCTCCCTTAGTGGCTCTCCTTTCTCCTTCTCATCCGGCTTCACTTTTGGAGACTCAACATAAACATCATCTACCTTGGCCCCATCCTTGATAACTGGCTCACTCAAATTCATGGCACAAACCTTATGCACAACCTTTGGAAAATTCTTAGCATCAAACGCATTACAACTTACTACTTTCCCATCAAAATCCATGGTTAAAGAGCCCTTCTTCACATCGAGCTTAGTTTCAGAAGTAGACATAAATGGCCTCCCCAACAGAATGGGAGCCTCAGAATCAGTCTCCATATCAAGAACAAAGAAATCCGCCGGAAACAATAGATCACTACCCTTCACCTCAACATATCTAACCACCCCCTTAGGGTATGTATTAGACTTATCTGCCAATTGTATAACCACCCTAGTATCTTCCAACTTACCCAACTTAAGTTCTTCAAATAATGTATAAGGCATAACATTAATTGAAGCCCCCAAATCAAGCATGGCTGTATGAAAATTATTCCCCCCAAACGAAATAGGAATTACAAACATACCAGGGTCACTACATTTCTTTGGCATCTTTCTCTGATAAACCGCAGACACATGCTCCAAGATCTTCACCTTTTTCTGACACCTTTCCTTTTGATTTCTCTTCAAAGTGCACAATTCCTTAAGAAATTTTCCATACCTCGGAATTGTCTGAAGGAGATCTAAAAATGGGATGTTTACCTCTAATATCTTGAAGGTGTCAAAAATAGCCTTGTCAGGCTCCTTTGTGGTGTCTCTCATCAATGCTTAAGGAAACGGAGGGAGTGGCTCATAAACAGGAAATACGGGTGGAATATACTTCTCTTCAGGGATTTTCTCTTCCACCTTCTTCTCCACCTCCAACTCTGGCTCCATTCTCTTCTCAACTTTCAATTAAGGCTCCACAGTCACACTTTCCTCGGCTTTCTTCTTCCTCCTCACATAAACTGCACAAATAGATGGCTTAGGATTTGGTTCAGTTCTAGATGGCAACTTCCCCGAATCTTTAGCCTCCAACCTCCCAACTACATAGGAAAGCTGACTCATATGCTTCTCTAGATTGTTGATACTTGACTCAGTCCGCTGTTGAAACTGTTGGAAATTCCCATACATGGTTGACACACTCTGTGCTAAAGTTTGAATAAGTTTATCTGTAGACTTCTTAGGAGGTTGCCCCTGCTGCTGATACTGCTGCCCTTGTGGTGACCCCAAATAGGGTTGGGTTGATTACCCCATGAATTGTACTGAATCTGTCCCTGTTGTGGAAACCCCACAACATTCACATCCTTAAAACCTTCAGTTCGACTCAACAATAATGTCTTCATCATGCTCTTCAACTCATTGACATCAGACTCAAGCTTCCCATCTACACCACTGTTTGCACCTGCTGCACTAACCTGTCTGACACTTGATCTCCTACCATGAGTTCTTGTGCTCTTGGCCAATTCCTCTATCAACTTCTTTGCATCCCTTGTAGTTTTATTCAGAATACTACCTCCACAAGCATAATCCACCATTCATTTATCTTGCACAGTTAATCCCCCATATAAATATACAATTAACTGCTCATCATCAAAGCCATAATACGGGCAACTTCTGTAAAGCTTATAGAACCGGTTATAATACTCGTATAAAGACTCATCAGACCGCTGTTCCATGTTACTGATATCACGTTTCATTACATTGATTTGATCTGGAGGAAAGAACGCATCAAGGAATGCCTCTTTCAGCTGCTGCCAAGACATGATGCTATTCGGTGGCAAGTGATAATACCACGCATTTGCATTATCCTTAAGAGTAAAGGAAAATTCTCTCAGCAACAGTTGTTCGAGGGGAAGTGCAGCCGGTTTCATTCTTCCGCAAATCTGCACAAACTGCACTATGTGCTGATTAGGGTTTTCCCCTGGCATCCCATTGAAGTGGGGCAACTGATTCAACATTCCTGGCTTCAATTCGAACGTGACTCCAGTAGGAAAATCAGGGAACTGGACTGCTTGTGGGTGCTCATTCCAGTTCGGAGCAATCCTCTGCCTCAATTTTAGAATTGGGGGAGGTGGGTTACTATTACCTCTTCCATTACCGCCATTATCCACAACCTTCGGCTCATGATCACCCCTACCGTTATTATTATTCATCTCTTCTAGCAGCAAACTTCTCCTAAATTCTTTGCTTTCGTTTCTCCTACACCTGAAATATCTTTCAATTTCTGGAACAAAGGGACTAGCAAGTTTATTAGCAGAACGGGTATGGACCATAAAAGGTTCCACATCACAAGATGACAATAATAAAGCTCAACGAAAAAGGAACCAAGAAAAAGAAATAGAAATAGATTAAGAAAAAGAATAAGAATAAGAGTGCAAACAAATAAACACCGTTCCACAGAACGACGCCAAAATTTGATAGGCTAAAGTCGCACGCCTACAAATTAACCAAAGACATGGCGACAATAATGTAGCTAGAGGAAGTCCAGGATCGAACTAGAAGAACGGTTATAAGTTTGCACAATTGTCACTTGACAAGATTGGGGGTAAGCTTGATTTTTATTAATTCCTAAGACGGGAATAAAAAAATTAGATTGTAAACAAATAAGGAAAAGCACTTTGGATTAATTAATATCCCCGTCTATCATTCAAATATCATCGGTCAACTCTTTTCAATTTTATCCTATTCACTCAATCACGAGATGTATTTCAATCTCTATCTCTTTCTTTAATATTAGTTAATAGAGGTGACACACTCACTAATAACCCTAATCAATATTCAAACCTAATTGACACAATCTAGATTTAAAATGAGTAACGATTTAAGAGATTAAGATCAAGAACACTTTCTAATGTTATTTCAATTAGATAATTGTTTATTTTCTCCTACTTCACAATCCACCATGACACATGCATGGACTATAAAGATGCTACTTGTGAAACCCTAAATTGACACAATCTTAGGGGATTCTAGCAATAAATCAACAACAAGAATCAAGCAATCGGCCAAATTGCGAAATCCTATAAATCAATTTAATCAATCAATAACAAGAGAAAATATAAATAGGATAAAAGAGATGAAAAGAATTTACCTCAATTGAGTTCAAGAATGGTTCCAATAATTAAATCCAAAGCAAAAAGGTTTAGTTCTCCATGGACAATAATAAATTTCTCCAGGAAAAATAAATCTTGGGACCCTAATTATTTTCCAAAAGGAAGTATTTATCCTCCACCCTAAAAACCTAAAACTCAAAGGAAAAGAAAAAGAAAAATATAAAAAAACTTTCCAAAACATTGCCAAAGCGGTCAAAGTCAACCGAAGTGGAAGTCGTGGGCACGACTCGTGAAATTAAATTCACTCGTGCTGTTTAGAAGCACGAATCGTACCAGACAGCACCACTCGTGCCATTGTTTGCCAAACCAATGTCTAGCTTTTCACTTTGGTCACTATACTCTCCAACTTTGCACTTTAGTCCTTCTAGTTTCCAGAATTGCAGTTTGGCCCCTGAACTTTATACTTCCAGTTTACGTCCCAGTTTTCCATAATTGCAGTTTGGGCCCTGAATTTCTAAGATTTCTGCAAACCAGTCTTCCGCTTCAAGATCTTGACTTTGACTCCTCGAGAGTATTACATCCGGATATGAAATTAAACAACTAAAATACCCTCGAATTACAATTACTCTCAACAACATCTCACTTTAACATATTACCTCAAAATACACCAAACCTATACTAAATACATGAAAATAAATAATTATAAGGACGGAAAACATAGGAATTAAATAGTATAATTATGTCATATCACAATGACTTATTGTTGCATCACTAGGAAAAAATATTTGGGCAAGTACTATATGGTGTGAGATTGTAAAGCTCCTTCTAAGTGACTGATTCAATGTGAAATATGGAGACATTCTAGAGGCTACATGATTGAGGGTCATCTCATTGACTTCTTGCATGTCAAAATATGTCAATATGTGATTTAGTTATACCATGTTACACTTTACTGATATTAATCTCCAGTGTGTGTGAATTGTTTTCTCATAATAGGAAGGTTGTGAAAAATTAGGTCATTCGAAAATCTTGGTAAAAATATGATTAAATTTTTGTTTTTACTAATGAATTTTTTTTGTTCAATAATTTTACTGTGTTCAATGATAATTTTATGATGAGGTGTTTAAGAACTATAGCAGTCGAAGGAAACTATGGTGAGATGTTGATCAATTAAGGATAATCTTCTTTTCAGTTAAGGAAAACAAATCTTATCACAAAATTTTATAAGGATTCAAAATTTCAATCCCTAAACCATTATGATGAAGGAAGCTCAAATGGTAAACAACTCTAGCCTTCACACAGATCCTTCTCCTTCTCCTCATCTTATTTTGAGTTCCAAGGCAAGTCATGATTATCTCTCATTAGTGTTGTGTTATAAGTTGCTCAAACAAGTATTGTCACAACTCACCTCACAACTCTCCTCTCAACTCCCATTACTCCTATTTGTTGTTCTCTCTCTTTCTTTGTTTCAATACTAACCAGCAGATAAACATCCATGGCATCTCCGTCTTCTTTAACAGCTCCGGTGACCTCCAGCTGCAACGTCATTGTTGTAGATTTTATAAACGATTCCCAGTACGTCCCTCCGATGGACATAAGCTTCCTTGGTCAGCAAAATGCGGCAATTGTTGCTGACAATCTGAATGTCCTTGAAGCTGTGCATGCTGCCGATCAACCTCCAGTACCGGGGACTCGAAGGTCCCACCGGCTAATTAATTTCGGTAAATCAATCATCTTCAGAGGCTCTAGAACCGCCGCTGTTCCAAAGAAATCCTCCAAGGTTCCAACCCCCAAAGTAAAGAAACCCACCTGTACAAGGCGAAAGCTCATCCTTTATGACTTGTCAGACGAAGAGGAAACACCTGTACAAGAGACATCACTGACGGTAGGATTCAACGAGGATGACCTACTTATTGTCACTTTGATCAAGGCAAAATCACCGGCAAAAAGGACATCTCCGGCTAGGATTCAGGCATCCACTCCATCCAAAATTTAGGGGGAGAGCAGTTACAAGATCAAGACCAGAAGCTCAACAAGAAATGAAACTGCTCTGGCGATTGTAGAGGAAGGATCATCATCGCAGTTTGATTATTCAAGTGACAAAACTGCCTCCCAAGACACATAAAACACTTTGAGCGACACTGATATTCACAGAAAGAAAAAGCCTAGATAGGCCACCCCTGTTCATCCCAAGATCCTAGTTGCACGCAAAGTTGTTCAAACAACTGGCCACACAACTACTCAGATAAGTGGCAGTTCATCTAAATATGTCTCCTGAGCACATAAGTCTTCTGTTCGTGTTACCTTATCCTCATATAATCTAAGTCTTAAACAAAATTCTCTTTTCTTCACCCCTGAGGCTGAAACTCTTTTTTCTACAAAAATTCTTTGCTTTTTGTGGTAGAAAAGAAATGAAATATGTGGGTATTTGAAAAGCTTGGTTTAGTGAATTTTTTCTCTAATAGGGGTATGGACAATTTCTTAGATTTCCCTATCCCCTACTCTAGGTCTTTGGTCCTTGAATTCTTTGCTAATCTCAGTCGAGATATAGGGATGAATAGATCACCCAATTTTGGGAAGGTTTTTGTAAGGGATCAGGTGGTGGATTTCAGTCCATCAAGGATTAACCACTTTCTTGGCACCCCTGATACCCCTCTTAATTCATTGCCCGCTGATTATGATGAGGTAGTGAGAACTGTTACTGGGTTAAGATTCCTAAATGGGTAGTTGGATGTGCCTACCCTCACCCAAGCTTAATTTATACGATGCTAAAAGACCAAGGGGTTGAGGATATTCCTGGACAATCTCTGTCCCTCATCCTTGAGCAGTTTAAAAATACTAAAACCATGGATGACAGCTCCAGATTTGATGATATTGCTATTTTTGCTGGGTCTGTTTCCCCTCAATTTTCTATGTAACCACATGTTCAACCAGTTGTTCAAACAACTGTCCGCACAACTATGCACATAGAAAGTGGCTCTCCAGACAAAGCTTCCATTAAAGCTTAGATTGCGATCTTCCAGGCACAGGTTATCTCCCACAAAGGTGAAATTGAAGGAAGACAAATTTTAATTGCTGGACTAGAAAAGTCTATAGCTGATCTACAATATGTTCTTCATGGTTCTTCTCAAAAAGGGGGAGAAATGACAAGTGCCGGGGGAGCTAATCAAGGGGGAGCAACAAATGATGATGAGGATCTAGTGTTTGATATTGAAAAAGATGTTGAAGCTGCTTCTGCTTCAATGGAGGAGGAAATGATAGGTGAAGACATTTATGCTGATATTTAAAAACAATATATCTTTTGGGGTTGTAATAACTTTGAACTATGATCTATGTAGTTGAATTTTTATTTCTATCTTTAGTTATGTTTTTAGACTTAACAAAACTTTTGCAGGTTTTTATCAGAACCACAAAGATAGGGGAGATTGAAAGAGTATGAAAAACACTTATATCTTTTTAAATCTTTGTGATTCCATTACTAGAAAGTAACATTTTACCGACGAAAAATTACCGACGGACGGCGTCCGTGAGTAATACCGACGGACAATCAACGATTACTAAAATTACCCGGATCGCGAGGGGTGCGAGCTGGTTTTTGATTTCACGGAAAAGAGAGTCGCCACACCGTTTTGTATTATGAGCCTAAACTTTGAAAAAGGCTATTTGAAAAGGAGGTCATTTTGATTAGGAGCCAAACTTAGGAAAAGGCTGTTTGAAAAGGATGTCGTTTTGATTGGGAGCCAAAACTTAGGAAAAGGCTGTTTGAACAAAGATTGTTAGGTTCGGAGGCCACTTACGTTTCGAGAAGAGTATATTGAGATCACCCGAAATGCCTCGTATGACGAGTCTTTCTACCTTTCTCCCAAAGCGTGTTTGTGTGTTTGTTTTTATGGGTGAGAAATTCTCGATAAAATCGGGCAGAGTTTCCCCTTAATTTTTAGAAACCTAGGGATTTAGGAAGCGTTTCGACTTGGGTCGGTTTAGCCTATGCTTTTGAGGATTAGAATCTACCGACGAATAGCGCGAGGGCTTCCGAAGAGTAGAGAACTCCATTAACGAGTAGCGCGAGGGCCCTCGAAGAGCAGAGAAAGGACTAGTATTTTTACTAGGGATGAAGAGGAGGTGAATGAGCAAGAAAATGAGGGAGGAGGGGGAGTAGTTATAGGTGGAGAAGGAGGTTACATTGGACTGGTTTGGACTGATTTGGATAGTTTTTAAATGTCGAAACAGTCCTGGAATAAGATATTTTAGGTAGATATTTATAAGGGGCATTATGGTCATTTGGAAGATATTTTAGGTTGATCTTTATAAGGGGCATTTTGGTCATTTGGAAGATAATTTAGGTTGATCTTATCCACATGGAATGACATCCTTTCATCTTTGGACTGGTTTTGACAGTATAGTTAATTAACTGTCTGAATAAATGTCGAAACAGTCCCGAAAAGTCCCGGAAATTGCGTTTTTTGGGAAAAGTGGTATTTTCAAGTGTGCGAATGTGGGTTGAATACACTTTTATTTTTTGAATGCTCGGGGCAGTCCTGGAAAGTCTCGTTAACTTGAAAAGTGTGAGTTAACGGATTGTAACGATCCAGATTTGGGTACTTACAGTAGCCCTCGGCGATGTCACTTACGGAGAAAGTGGGGTCGTAGAAAAAAGATAAGGATCCAAATCGGGGGATGCCTTATGGAGAGACCTGAACGGTCAAATGGCTGGACCCTTAGAGAAAGGATTCCTACGTATCCCGAGAGGGAATCAAGTCGATCGTAGTTCACGTCCGTTAAGTGTAAAAGACTTAACAGACTGACCCTGGGCCACGAGACCTCACGCTGGAGATCTAACGGAATGACGAGAACGGTTGTGTCAAGCGGATGTTTTAACAACACAGTCCAAGTCTTTTGAAGTTCTAACAATTTGGTTAGAAACGTAGAAGAAAGGCTTAACGTTCTAACGATTCGGTTAGAAACGGAGAAGCAACGCTCGACGTTCTAACGATTCGGTTAGGAACGGAGAAGAAAGGCTTAACGTTCTAACGATTCGGTTAGAAACGGAGAAGCAACGCTCGACGTTCTAACGATTCAGTTAGGAACGGAGAAGAAAGGCTTAACGTTCTAACGATTCGGTTAGAAACGGAGAAGCAACGCACGACGTTCTAACGATTCGATTAGAAACGGAGAAGCAACGCTCGATGTTCTAACGATTCGATTAGAAACGGAGAAGAAAGGCTTAACGTTCTAACGATTCGGTTAGAAACGGAGAAGCAACGCTCGACGTTCTAACAATTCGGTTAGAAACAGAGAAGAAAGGCTTAACGTTCTAACGATTCGGTTAGAAACGGAGAAGCAACACTCGACGTTCTAACAATTCGATTAGGAACAGAGAAGAAAGGCTTAACGTTCTAACGATTCGCTGAGAAACGGAGAAGAAGCACTCAATGTTCTAACGATTCGGTTTGAAATGGGGAAGAAACACTCAACGTTCTAACGATTCGGTTAGAAACGGGAAAGAAACACTCAACTTTCTAACGATTTGGTTAGAAACGGGGAAGAAACACTAAACGTTTTAACGATTCGGTTAGAAATGGGGAAGAAACACTCAACGTTCTAACGATTCAGTTAGAAATGGAGAAGCAACGCTCGACGTTCTAACGATTTGGTTAGAAACGGAGAAGAAAGGCTTAACGTTCTAACGATTCGGTTAGAAACGGAGAAGCAACGCTCGACGTTCTAACGATTCGGTTAGAAAAGGAGAATAAATTCTTAACGTTCTAACGATTCGGTTAGAAACGTAGAAGCAACGCTCGACGTTCTAACGATTCAGTTAGAAACGGATAAAAAAGGCTTAACGTTCTAACGATTCGGTTAGAAACGGAGAAGCAACGCTCGACGTTCAAACGATTCTGTTAGGAACGGAGAAGAAAGGCTTAACATTGGTTAGAAACGCAGAAACAACGCTTATAAGTACCCAAATCCGGATCGCCAAAATCCGTTAGAAGTTAACTGGAATCCGTTAACTGGCCCGCTCCAGGTTAACCGGAACCCGTTAAGCTCCCCGTTCTCAAGCCAACGAGACGTCTCGGGACTGCCCCGTGCATCCCAACATTGAAACGTACTTAACACACATTGTCGCACATTAAAGTACAACTTTCCCTGAAAAATGCACTTTCCGGCACTTTTCGGGGGCGTTTCGGACATTTTCCGGACAGTTATTTTAAAAAAGGGACAAAATCGGGGGTAATGGCACGAAATCCCCTAACCTGGTGAGTCACAGGAACACGTGGCGTGCATGCCACAGCTCCCTCGTCAACATCAATCAAAAATCAGTGTGAAAAGACTAAAATATCCCTAGTATGCAGTCCAAGTCCGACCGGACTCTTTTGCAGACAATCCAGAATTGCCAGCAAGTCCCTCCAATTTCCAAAGTTTCACAAAACCCCCTGGTTTTCAACCTCAGTCCGTCCGGACTCTTTATGAAATTACACCTATAAATACAGACCTCTGTCAAACCATTTTAACAACGAAAAATTTACTCCCTTTCCCTCTTAAGCCACGGCCCAAACTGATTCCAACCTTCCCCGAGCCCCATTTTGCCTCGATTTGCATGAAAACTCCGCGTTTCAACCAAACACGAACCAAAACACCTTGAAACACCATTCCAAACACCTTTTCATATCCCGTATACGCCCACCGAGCCAAAGGAGCTGACCCTAGCCATAGGTAGCTCTCTCTCTCCCTAAAACTCTCATTCCGTCTCGGTTTACGCGCCAGTTGCTACAACTGTTTCGGACGACATTGTTGAAATGTAGACTTCATCGTCTAACGGGGTCCGATACGTTTTAGTCCTTGATTCTATTCTCTTCCCGTAAGAGAAGTAATCTCGGGTTAAAACGGCGTTCCGGCCCCGTTCCGTTACTTTTATGTCATTTACCAATTCCGGATCGTTTGATCCGTCGATCGTCATTTACTTTAATGTCATTTACAATTCCAGATTGTTTGATCCGTCGAACGTCCTTTACTTTTACGCAACTTTACAATTTCGAACTGTTTGGCTTGTTGATCGTACTTTACAATTCCGGATTGTTTGATTTCGTCGATACCGCACTTTAAATACTGTCATTTACAAGTCCGAGCCGTTTGGATCGTGATAGTATTTACTTTTCAAAGTCCGAGTCGCAAAACGATTCGTTGATCGCATATCATTTAATGCCTTTTTCCCGTAAAATCGCTAACAATGTAATGCCCGGTTCAAAACCGGAGTTCGACCTTCGAACTCTCTTTCAAAACGCGCGAAATGACGTTTGGCATCCAAACGCTCATCTTCAAACTTAAAAGTCGACTTTTGACATTCAAAATCATTTAATGCTTTTTTCCCGTAAAATCGCTAACAATGGCACGCCCGGTTCAAAACCGGAGTTCGACCTTCGAACTCTCTTTCAAAACGCGCGAAATGACGTTTGGCATCCAAACACTCATCTTCAAACTCAAATTCGACGTTTGACATTCAAACGCTCTTTTCTTAAAAGTCAACATTTGACACTTAAGTTAAACAGTTAAAATCAGCATTCGCGCCACTTTTCCTAAAACTTCCAAAACCGACGTTTGTCATTCAAACGCTCGCCTTTTCAAACAAGATCACATAATCAACGTTTGACAGTCAAACCAATATTAAGCTTGTCATTCAAGCCCCCATTTCAAAATGTAAACACACACACACACACGCACACGTTTTCGAGAAAGGTAGAAAGACTCGTCATACGAGGCGTTTCGGGTGATCTCAAAATACACTTCCCGAAACGTAACGTGACCTCCGAACCTAACAATCTTTGGCACTAAAAAAGCTTTTTACTCATTTTTGCTACCAATAAAAATGACCCCATTTTCAAAGCTTTTTCCTAAGTTTTTGCTACCAATAAAAACGACACCATTTTCAACCAAAAGCCGTTTTTCAACGTTTGGGCTCAAAATACAAAAACCGCGTGGCGACTCATCTCCTTCCCAAAAGCGAGGTCTCAGACACCAACCCTCCACGAAAGACAACCGCTTTCGCTCGCGCGAAATCCGGGTAATTTCAGTTGGCGACTCCGCTGGGGACTTGGATACTTTTTTCAAAACTACCGTTGTTTTCAAAAAAGCCTTCCGTGGGTCAAACATTCGTTTACCCTCCTCGTTTTCGTGTGCGTGTGTTACTTTAAACCTCGAATGGTTTTCTTTCCGGGTGTTACATTATCGTCGTTTTCAAAATCATAACATGTTCGTGCATTCCCGTCCATACTTGATTTTCATGCTATAATTTGAACTGCGCATAAAATTCTTTAAGACACATTCTGAAAAATCTCTGTTTTACTCAGAAAAAGAATTTTAGTGACCGCACACTACTCGCACTTGCTGCCTCGGTACACCGCACTTCACGTGCACTTGCTGCCTCGGTACACTGCTCACTACGACCCGTAACCCAGGATGACCGTTCAGTTGCAGCTCGGTTGGTCTGCCAGACACCTTTCGAGCGCGCACGGGGTGTCCCAAACAGCCCATCCTAGCCCGTGTAAACCATGCACTCTTTGTATCACACTTCGTCCAAGACCCCGGTTGGTTTTTGGCTTAGTACGTGTCATAAAGCCTAAGTGTATGTTTTTTACGCCGGGTTCCGCCACGGGTCAAGCTCGAGAGATTGAGACCGAAGGTCGTTTCCGACCCGAAGTCTTGAGCTTTTCAGCCTTGACTTTGACGTGGATCTCTGCCAAAAAATATACCCGAAGGTTCAATGTGACACCCTGTCACTAAACCCTCACCGTATGCACCGTGCCAGCCACAACTTGGCCAACGCCAAAAGCTAAGGCCCCTTGCACAAGCGAGTCAGGAGAGGTCATGCCGAAATTTTGGCACGATCCCCACCTTAACTTAAGGACGTTGACTTCGACCGTGGTCCGTGCGTCACATACGTTGGAAGTTTGCGTGATCAGCTAGCCTTAAGTTCACTTTTTCCTTTATCGGTGGAACTCGCTTGCCTTATAGGACCCTCGCTCGGGATTGTCCGTCCCAAGAAGATGATCTACAAATGGAAACGAGGGGCTTATAAACGTAGTGGCGAGATCCACTAATTAGAGCCTTTAGGTTAGTTGCGAAAAAGAAGACACGCTCTTTTCCAACCGATTAGGACTCTGAGAAAATGCGTTTTAAGTAAACATTAATCGGTAACTGCACATTGTACAAGCCCGAAACCCTGAGCCAAATACCCTTTCCAAAGCCTAAACCCTGCCTTTCGTTCCCTGCAGCGAGCAGAAAGTGGTTTAGAATTCCGGGTTAGGGCCTCGCCAGAATCACAGTTACGGCATCGTCAGACAGTTTTTCGGTTCCCTCAGTTCCTTCAGCCAAAGTATCCGACATGTCTAGCTCACCGAGAAATCGTGACGGGGATGGACCCCCGCCACCGGTAACAGATATGACATTGGAAGAAGCCATCCGGGCTTGTGAGGTTCACAAGAGGCAGAAAGAAGATCAGCAGAATTTCGTGGTACAGCTTCTGAATGAGCGAGGTATAGCAGCTATCCCCCAGTCAGACGGTACTTTTGTCCTGGTCGAGGACGACGATTCCCCGAAGCCAGTTCCTCAAACCTTCAATCAGGTTCCTCCCCCACCAACTTACGGGATGCCTTCGAACCAAGGAAACAGCCAACCTAGGCTTCACGTTGCCACCTCTCAGGGCAACCCTGCCATATACATCCAATCTAGTACTACTCCCATCACTCAGTACCACCAGCGCACCGCTGGACCATCTTAAACAGATGCCAATATCCTTCAATACCCTCCTGGGTTCATCCCATTGCCTATACACAAATCCCAAAACACTGAGAACAAACCCCGATACAGTCCAGAAAAGGCCCCCATATATCCACATATATCAAGCCTTCCACCTCCAATCACTACCGCTCACATGGTAGCACTCGGCGCCGATCCTCAAAGTCCACCACTGGACCCAACCTTAGCCTGGATGGTCGAATAGATGAAAGACCTGAAAGCCACCATGAGCAGCTCAAAGCAAGAAACGCTAAAATCTACAGATCCAGGAACGGTCACGCCTCTCCCTGCCAAGTTCAGAATGTAGGAGATGGACCGATTCGACGGAACCGAATGTCCTCAAATGCATGTCAACACCTACGTTCTCGGCATGAGAGTGAAAGGAGCAACCCTCCAGCAAATGGCCAATCACTTTCAGCATACGCTCAAGAGTTCAGCGTTACGATGGTTCCTAAGGGTCAAGCCTGCAGATCGCCACACCTGGGATCAGATCAGTAACATCTTCCTAGAACGGTACAGATCCAACTTAGAGTGGGAAACAAGTCGTGAGGACTTAATCACCACTGAGCAGAAAGCAGATGAAAGCGTCGGAGAATTCTAGAAGAGGTGGAGTTGGAAGCTCTCCGAGATCATGGAGCCGCTCTCCAAGGATGAACAGATGCGGATCTTCAAGTCCTGCTTAAGACCTTCCATCAGAACTCTAATCAGTCATCACTTCTTCCCAGATCTCTGGGCCATAGTCAATGCCGACTCACAGTTCGAGAAGGATCTCAAGGAAAAATTGGCTACTGCACAGCCATACAGATACCGATCAGCAGTTGCATTCAATCCCGCACCGGCCCCCGGCAAAGGGAAAGATACTTCTGTCAACTACATCCATCAGGGACAGCAGTCGGGCAACAGAAACCCAGTCCCACAAAGCAACAACTCCACTCCGAAGCAGCCTGTCGTACACTTCGACAAGTTTGACATGCCGCTGAGTAAGATGCTGGAAGGGTTAATCAAGGAAGGCCTCCTTAAACCCGTTGCAAACTACAAACCCAAGAATCCCGTAGTCAATGCTGACAAGAGCAAGTACTGCGCCTTCCATCAGTATCATGGCCATACCACCGACAACTGCGTGGGGTTACGGTACGAGATTCAGAATTTGATAGAGGAAGGAAAGTTGGAGCGTCCCCATGGACCCAATACAGTCGGAAACCCTTTTTCGAACAACAACAGTGTGAATTCCATTGAATGGGTGCCGAAGAAGATTGCCGCAGAACCAGTTTCTCCACCTCTTCCAGCCAGGTCCCCATCAAATGTCCACATCAGTTACGATGTTTGTGACTGCTTCGCATGCCTGGAGTACGAGTCCCAAGACATGGTCGGGAGTAATTCTCCAAGAAAGCAGAAGAAGAAGTCTTCTCAACAGAAACTGAGAGAAAGGTATGATGCTGGAGACACCAGTGTGGGTACACTCGAAGAGCCGTCCGGGAGGTTCGATTACTACGTGCTCTACTGCAGCAATTCCTCCCTTCCTCCAAGTCAAGCAGCTCTAGAGCAAACAGGGGCGGGAAAGTCGAAAAGTCCTGCTGACACCAGAGTTCAGGCCTCAGGGCACCGGAATACCTCAAATCTTGACAATCTCACTGCCAGTCAGAAGCCTAACCCCCCGCGGGATCAGCCAAGGTTCAATTTGCCCAGCTTCAGGGCACGGGCCGACAAAGGAAAATCAAAGTCAGCTTGGCACTCGCACTCGATCAATGTGCTAACCAAGGGCGGCAACCGCCACAAACAGCCTCAACACAATCCCGAGGCACCACCAAAGGCTTTACCTCACAAGAGGAAGACAGGAAACGGATGGCTTGATGACTCTCCTTCTCCGGATATAGACCAGATCTATGATTCCCGACTGTATGGCAGTATGCTAAATTTCTGTGACAAAGACCTGCCGAGGGACGCCTCAGGGCACAATGATGCCTTGTACATCACTCTCAAGCTCAACACCATATCACTCCCCGGAGTATTGGTAGACAACGGATCAGCCATTAACGTCCTCCCTCTCACCATGATGCGAGCCCTACGCATCAATGAAGGCCACATGATTCCATCTGCTCGGACTATCAAGGCTTACGACATCACGTCTCGTCCCATCCTGGGGACGGTGACTCTGGAGCTCTGGTTCGAAACCCAAATGGTGCCAGCAAAATTCCACGTGATGGACATTCCGTCCGAATTCACAGCTCTGTTGGGACGCCCTTGGCTACATCACATGAAAGCCATAGCTTCCACTCTCCATCAGTGCGTCAAGTTCATTAACCGGAAGGGAGATCTTGAAGTCATCAGAGGGGACGGTTTCCTCATAGGGAACGAAGCCGAGACAACAGCCAAGCGTGCCCGCAGCCAGGCACCGGGGCTACCTCCTTCAAATTGACCAAAGGACTATCGGGGAAAATCTCATCAGAATCCCTCAGAGTCCAGAGATGCTAACTATGTCAAGGTCCTCGAGCAGGCAGACCCTGAAGCAGTCAGATACATCAAGTTCAACTACCATTTCCGACATTTGGAAGCAGATTGGAAAGAAACACTGAGCATCGCCATCATGCGGGCACTGATGAGTGAGTTTTACACTCATCCATTGACTACTTTATGAACTTATTATTTGCTTAATCCTTGAGTTTTGGGTGTGCTAATAGTTGTTTTAGTGTTTTTTTTAGTTTCAGTGGTTCAAGAGCATTTTGTGAATTAATCAAGGATCAAAAAGGCGATGGTGTAATTTTGGGGATGAATCGAATGCTAAGTGAGATTAATCAACAGGCCAAGGACAGCAAAGCTAGCCGGCCTGGAGGAGTTCATGGGCCACGCAAGGAGTTGGGCCAATGCTGAAGGAGTTGGGCCAATGCAAGGGAAGGAACTGGCCACAACATTCTGTGCCTGTGGGCGGTCGCACAAGGAATTGTGGGCGGCCGCGCATGAGCATTTGTTTTGAAGCTAAATCTGACTGTTGTTGTGGGCGACCGCTTAGGATTCACCTGGGCGACCGCCCATGTGGTGATGTACGGACGGATCCAGGCGGATTGGAACGGAAGTGAGTTAATTGAGGCCTCTTAATTGGTGACTGTTGGTGGTTTCTTTACAGAAATTAATTTCCAGCTGTGGGTTATATATTAAGGAGGACAATTTACTATTTTAGTTGTTATTGTTTTTTTTATGAACCTTTTCATTATCATTTTCCATAGCTTCTTCTTCTTCCAAATTTTCTTGGTGTTCTTGATTTCCATGGATAACTAAACTCTTTGTTCTTGGAATTGAAGGTAACAATTTATGTTTTGAGTTTTATTTTTCATCTTTATCATTGTATTACTTGGGATTATCAAGTTGCTTTTAATTGAATTTTAGAATATTTATCTTGATCACATATTTATTCTTGAATAATTTGGAATTTCAATTGTGAACCGCCAAATTCACAATTGAAATTAGACTTGACTTGTTAGTAACAATTCGTTGAATCCCCGCCAAAGGATTCATAAGAATTGTGGTTTTTCTTGTATTGTTCTTAAATTCTAAATGGGTTTCTAATTAATCTATGAATGGGCCAAGGGAATAGATTAATTGGGAACACTTGATTGCAAATCACCCGCCGAAGTGTCCCAATCATAATTTTGTAAGAACAAAACCCCAAGTATTCTTTGATTGATGAACAGTGAAACTTGAGCATAATTGTGAAGCCAATTCCGGGAATTTTACCTCAATATTGAATCTTCATTTTATAACAATTCTAATTAATTTTGCTTAAGCTTTATTTTGTTCGAAACCAACAAATTCTATCACTTTATAAAATCTTTTTCATAGCAATAATTTTATACACTTTAAATTCGTAGTCTCGGTGGTTCGACCCTACTTACCCTATCTACAAATCAATTGTAGGTAGTTTGAGTTGGAAATTTCTTTTGACGTTTCGACACTCGTCAAAATTTGGCGCCGTTGCCGGGGACTCGTTAAATTTAAAGTTGATTTAATTATTTGCTATTGTGAATAGTCTTTTGTATATATATTTTTTGTTTTGTTTTAACTTGGTGTTGCAGATTTGAATGTTTGGTTGTAGGTCGCTACAACCAGATTTGTTACCAATTGATCACAACATTCATCGCATCAACAAGAGAAAGCACCCGGAACCAAGTGATACAGAAAGTGAGTCGGTTTATTCTGAACAGTCCGAGACTTCCGATTCTGAAGAAGAAGTTAAAATGGCGGAACCACAAATGATGGGTGATTTTGCCCGTCCTGTAATTTAACCATCACCATCGTGCATCGTGCTCCCACAAGCAGCAAGGAGTTATGAGCTGAAGAACCTTCATTTCAACATGCTCCCTTCATTCCATGGGATGGCATCGGAAGACCCAATTACTTTTATGAGAGAATTCTATAGCACAGTGCAAGGTTTTCCATTGGGGCAACTAACCGAAGAGCAATTGAGAATGAGGTGCTTTGCTTATACACTGAAAGATGCTGCCAAGACATGGTTTATGGCACTTGCTCCTGCCTCTCTAAACACTTGGATGGATGTTTACAACAAGTTCATGGCAAAGTTCTACTCTCATCAAAAGACATCCGATTTGAGGTCCAAGATAATGTCTTTCAATCAAGAGCCATGTGAAGCTTTTCATGAAGCTTGGGATAGATTCAAGATGTTGTTGGTCCAATGTCCTCATCACGGGTTTCCTTTAGCCCTCTTAAATCAAGCTTTCTATGATGGGTTGACTCAACAAGGTCAAGCACAAGTGGATAATGCAGCAGGAGGTGCTATGGGTGAGAAAACCGTGGATGAAACGAAAGCCTTATATGAGAGACTTGGCATGAATTCACAGCAGAAAAGTGTGAGAGGAGGAAGAAAAGGTGTCTATGAAGTTGAGTCCAATGATGTGTTAGCACAACAAGTTTCAGCATTGACTACACAAATGAAGAACTTCATGGGGATGATGACGGCTCAAAACCAAGGTCAAAATCAAGGTCGAAGTCAAGGAGAGGGAAGTTCGGGCACGAGTTGTGTAATTTGTAATTTGAATACCCATGATATTATGGGGTGCCCATTGCGAGATCAATTTCCGGAATTCCTTGAGCAAGCCAATGCAATGAATGCCTTCCAACCAAGAGTGCGGAATGATCCGTTTTCCAATTCTTACAATCCGGGTTGGAGGTATCATCCCAATTTCTCATGGGGTGGAAATCAAGGACAAAGTCAGTTTCAGCAACAGTATCAACCACAACCACGCCTACAAAGAACAAGGGCCTGCAAGGCCAAGTGTAGAGGAAACATTGCATAAGTTTATCCAGGCCTCGCAACAGAATCAAATGGTCATGGACCAAAGGATGGGGAACCAAGAAGCTTCCATGAAAAAGATTGAAAATCAGATTGGTCAAATTGCCGAGGCACTCAAAAAGCACAATCCGGGTACACTACCAAGTCAACCGGAACAAGCAAAGGCCGTCACCCTGAGGAGTGGTAAGACTCTTCAGGAGGTACACTCTTCTCCTTCTCCTTTAGATGATAATAATTTGCATGAGAATGAAGTTGTGGCCGAGGAACGAGTTGAAGTGACTTTCGATGAGAAGCTTCCAACTCCTCCCCTTAAGCCATATGTGCCTCCTGTTCCTTTCCCTGGTAGATTGGTTAAGCATAAGGTCGAAACACAATTTAAAGAATTGTATGACATGCTTTCTAAGGTGAATGTAAATTTACCTTTGCTCAATGTGATTAAGAATATTCCTTCATATGCTAAATTTTTCAAGGAATTGAGCACAAATAAAAGAAAGTATGCTCCGAATGAAAAAATTGTGGTTTCAGACCAAGTTAGTGTTGTTTTTGAAAAAGATTTGCCTCCTAAGCTTAAAGACCCCGATAGTTTTAATGTTATGATTTCTTTGGGGGATTCTAAGAAAGTGAGGGCAATGTTAGATTTAGGAGCTAGCATTAACTTGATGCCATATTCTTTGTTTGTTGAGCTTGGGTTGGGTGAACTAAAACCTACTACTATGACCTTGCAACTTGCAGACCGTTCGGTCAAATATCCCAAGGGAGTAGTAGAAGATGTTTTAGTTCAAATTGATAAATTAATTATCCCGGTTGATTTTGTGGTTCTTGATATGGAGAGAGAGGCTAGTGGTGTGAATGATGTCCCTATTTTGTTGGGACGACCTTTTATGGCTACCGCAAATGCTATAATTAATGTGAAAGATGGAAGTTTGTCCTTGACTGTCATGGATGAAATTGTTAACTTTTCCATCTTTGATTCCATGAAAAAGCCATATGAGGTCAATGAATGCCTTTTTTGTGATATTGCTGAAAATTCTTTGTTAATTGAGCCTGATGTTGAGAGTTCTCTTGTATCTGAGTTTGTGGATGAGTTAGTAATGGAAGGTGTTTTTGATAAAAATGAGGCGAGGGCCATTCTTGCTGAGATGGATGTTATGGAGGAAATTACTGAAAAGGTTCCTTTGGAATCTTTAGGTAATTTTAATCCTAAGCATTTACCATCTATTGTCTCTCCTCCCGAGTTAGATCTTAAACAACTTCCATCTAGCTTAAAGTATGCTTTTCTTGGTGCAAATGATTCTTTGCCTGTTATTATTGCTTCGGACTTAACAGAATTGCAGGAAAGAAGGTTGTTGGATGTGTTAAAGCGACATAAGTCCGCACTTGGTTGGAGAATTACTGACATAAAGGGAATTAGTCCAACCATGTGTATGCATAAAATCCATATGGAAGAGGATGCCAAGCCAGTTTGGCAGAATCAAAGAAGGATGAATCCTCATATGCTTGAGGCGGTAAGAAAAGAAGTCCTGAAACTGTTGGATGCAGGTATTATCTATCCGATCTCTGATAGTAAGTGGGTAAGTCCTGTTCATGTTGTTGCTAAAAAGTCTGGAATTACTGTTGTTAAGAATGAGGATAATGAGCTTTTGCCTACTAGAATGGTCACTGGTCAACGCATGGTTATCGATTACCGAAAACTTAATGCTGCGACTAGAAAGGATCACTTTCCTTTGCCATTTATTGACCAAATTCTAGAGAGGCTAGCTGGTCAGGAATATTATTGTTTCTTAGATGGTTTTTCAGGATATAATCAGATTCCCATTGCTCCGAAAGATCAGGAAAAGACCACATTCACATGCCCTTTCGGAACATTTGCATATCGGAGGATGCCCTTCGGTTTATGCAATGCTCCTGCTACATTCCAAAGGTGCATGATGTCGATCTTTTCTGAGATGATTGGCAGGTTTGTTGAGGTATTTATGGACGATTTTTCGTTGTATGGTGATTCGTTTGATGCATGCTTAAATAATTTGACTTTGGTTCTTAAAAGATGTTGTGATGCCAATTTAACTTTAAGTTGGGAAAAGAGTCATTTTATGGTTAAGCATGGAATTGTGTTAGGTCATGTGGTGTCAAGAAAAGGGATTGAAGTTGACAAGGCAAAAATTGAAATAATATATAAATTGCCTCCGCCAACAAATGTTAAAGGAATTCGTAGCTTTCTTGGTCATGCGAGTTTTTATCGGCGTTTTATAAAAGATTTTTCGAAAATTTGTAAGCCGTTAACAAACTTGCTTGCTAAAGAGACGGAATTTGTTTTTGACCAAGAATGTCTCAATTCTTTTAATTTGTTGAAGGAAAAATTGACTTCAGCCCCTATTCTTGTGGGTCCGGATTGGACTCAACCGTTTGAGATAATGTGTGATGCATCCGATTTTGCGGTGGGTGCAGTTTTGGGTCAGAAAATTGATAAGAAGTCACATGTGATCCAATATGCAAGTAGAATGTTAAATGATGCTCAATTGAATTATACTACAACCGAGAAGGAATTCTTGGCTGTGGTATTTGCTTTAGAAAAATTCCATTCTTACTTGCTAGGATCTAAGGTGATTGTTTATTCGGACCATGCTGCATTGCGTTATTTGCTTTCTAAACAAGATGCTAAACCCCGATTGTTAAGATGGATGTTGCTTTTACAAGAATTTGATATTTCCATCAAAGACAAAAAGGGTTGTGAAAATGTTGTGGCGGATCACTTGTCTAGACTTGAAAAGGGGTGTGTGAGTGAAATTCCTTTGAATGAAAATTTTCCTGATGAGCAGTTGATGGTTGAAAGGATAGTGAGCCTTGGTATGCCGACATTGTAAATTTTTTGGCTACGGGGGTTCTAAATCCAGATTTTTCGAGTCAAGAAAAGAAAAGATTTTTGTCAATGGTTAAGCAATATTATTGGGATGACCCATATTTGTTTAAACATGGTCCCGATATGGTTATTCGTAGATGCATTCATGAAAATGAGCAACAAAATGTTCTTTCTTTTTGTCATGAATTGCATTGTGGAGGTCATTTTAGTGGTAAGAAAACCGCTCAAAAAGTGTTGCAATCCGGTTTCTTTTGGCCTAGTCTTTTTAAAGATGCATACATTTTCAGTAAAAGTTGTGACAGGTGCCAAAGAACCGGTAACATTGGTAAGCAAAATGAAATGCCTCTTACGAGTAACTTGGTTGTGGATTTGTTTGATGTATGGGGCATAGATTTTATGGGTCCTTTTGTTGTTTCATGTGGTTTTGAGTACATTTTAGTATCGGTGGATTATGTGTCAAAGTGGGTGGAAGCAATTCCTACCCGAACTAACGATGCTAATGTTGTTGTTAAGTTTGTCAAGGATGTGATTTTCAGCAGGTTTGGCGTTCCTAGGGCGATTATAAGTGATGGTGGTTCTCACTTTTGCAACAAAATCTTTGGAGCACTCATGAAGAAGTATGGGGTGAATCACAAGGTTGCAACCGCGTATCATCCCCAAACTTCAGGGCAAGTGGAAGTGAGTAACAAGCAAATCAAGGCAATTCTTGAGAAGACGGTGAAGCCAAACATGAAGGATTGGGCCTTACGGTTGAATGATGCATTGTGGGCGTACCGCACCGCCTACAAAACTCCGATTGGAATGAGTCCATCCCGGCTAGTCTTTGGGAAAGCTTGTCATTTGCCGGTGGAGTTAGAGCACAAAGCATTTTGGGCGATCAAGGAGTTGAATATGGATTTGAAACTAGCCGGTGAACAAAGGTTACTTCATTTAAATGAGCTTGAGGAACATCGGTTGGAAGCCTATGAGAACTCACGGTTGTACAAGGAGAGAACCAAAATGTACCATGACCGGAAAATTGTGCACAAGGAACTCATTCCGGGAAGCAAGGTGTTACTGTTCAATTCAAGGTTGAAGCTTTTCCCGGGAAAGTTGCGTTCGCGTTGGAGTGGTCCGTTTGAGGTCGTGAATGTGTATTCTCATGGAGCGGTGGAGCTAATGAATTTGGTTACCAAGAACAAGTTCAAGGTGAATGGACAACGGGTGAAGCCGTATTTTGATGGAGTTTCAAGGGATGTTGAATGGGTCGAGTTGAAGGATCCGTAATCATTGAAAAGGTCATTCCGTCGAGCTAACGACGTTAAACAAAAGCGCTACTTGGGAGGCAACCCAAGGTAAGTAGTTAAATTAGTAGTGCCCTTAAAGTTAATTTTTCCTTTGTTTTCATCACTTTGAGGACAAAGTAATCATTAAGTTTGGGGGTGTAGAGTTCTTAGTTTTCATTGCATTGTTTTCTTTTCATTGTAGAAAAAAAAATTTGTTTCTCTTGCATTTTGGGAGCGTGTCGAACTACGGTGACCTGAGCCTATTCTTGTTGGGTAGTCCGCCCACATTAATGGGGACGTAGGCAGCGAAAGTGTGGTCAAAATATGGGTCGAATTTTAATGTATCAATAGATATTATGCTTGGTGTTTGCTTTCGTGGTGATGTGCAGATTATGAGCCAACCAGAAATCTCACTGTGCTGTTGGGCGACCGCCTATGGTCATTTGGGCGACCGCCCATGATTAATTGGAAAAAATGTGAAGCTGCTGTAAGGGTGAGCGGCCGCCCAAGAGAGGGTGAGCGACCGCCCAAGTTTGAATTGAAATGAGGACCAAATTGCTGTTAAGGTGAGCGGCCGCCCAGGTTTATGTAAGCGACCGCCCATGTTGAAATTTCAAAATTGAATCAAACTTCTGGACATGTGAGCGGCCGCCCAGGAGGGGGTGAGCGACCGCCCATCTTGAAATCTGGCGTTACATTTTGGAAGCCCTAAATAGTGCCGCCTCCTTTTTTCTTTCTTACTCTTCAATTTCTCAAGCACTCCTCTTTCTCTCTCTATAAGACCCGGCCCTCTCTCCTCTTCTCTCTAAAAATTCTTCTTCCAAACACCCAAAGCCTCCATCATTTCTTCATAAATTGCTATCCCCTACCATACTTAACCCCCCTAAGCCAAGATTAAACCCAATTTCACCATTGTTGGCCAAGAATTTGGAAGACATTTTTGAATGGTTTGTGCAAAGGAGTTCAAGGTTATAAAGGTTGAATTTTGAAGCCCAAAGGTGAAAGCTTAGTGTGGGAATCAGTGTTCGAGGTGTGAGGTTTCTTTCTCCGTTCATCTTCATCTATTCCGGCGGATTTCCGGCGAACTCCGGTGAATTTTCCGGTGAACTTTCCGGCAAGTAAGATTTCTCCCTCCTTCTTTAGTGCTCTCTCTATGGAAGTATTTGTGGGTGGTTAAGTCAACAATGTCTAGGCAAAAGAATGTCCCGATCCCGGATGTTGATTTTGATGAAACTAAGTTTGTGGGAAGTAAAGCCAAGGTATTTTTTGATAAATACGAAAACAAAGGTTTCTCAATTGAAAATGAGTTTAAGCCGGAAGAGCTTGGGTTAGATGACATTTTTGAAAGGTACGGTTGGGGAAACTTGGCGAGCCGACCGGCTAATAAGGGTTGGTCAGTGTTAGTCAAGGAGTTTTATGCAAATTCCTATGAGAAAGGGGAGGGTAGGAAGTGCTCAAAAGTGAGAGGAAAGAATGTGTGGTATAATGGGGAAGATATTAACAGTTATTATGGGATGGTGCCGCCTGGGTTTGAGGATGATGCGTGTGATTATTACTCCAATGCGAGGATCATGGAAAGAGATGTGGCGGCGAATCTTGATAGATTAGCCCCAAATTTCGTGAATATTGATTTGGCTTTGTTGAGGAATGGGAATGTGATGAAGGCAAGGAATTTGGATTTGAGGATGCGTGCTTTGCACAGATTTATTTGTGAGCGTATCATGCCCACTTCCCATTACAATGATGTGCATTAGAGGAGAGCGCTGTTGATGAATGTGGTGTTGACCGGTCAATGTTTCAATACGGGACTGGTAATGTCCATGGAGATAGTGAACACGTATAAGACAATTGGGCGGTGCAACTTTAATTTTCCACTGTTAATCTCGGGGTTGATTGAGAGGGCTGGAGTGAATTTTACGCGTCCACGTATTGCGAGGGACATTACATCAACGGGGACATCTGTGAGTAAGAGGTCCCTCACAGTAAAGGGACATGTCCAGCTGCAGCAGGGAGAGGGTTCTTCGAGAGGTGTTAGAGAGAGAGGAGTAGATGAGGATATGGAGGAACAGCAATTCACTCCGACTGAGGCTGCGTATTATATGGCGGGCCATGTGGATGCGTTGTTGGCTGAGATTGGGCAGCTGCGTGGGCAGTATGGTTTGATGGATCAACGTTTAGCGGGAATGGAAGAGAATCAGAGGCAACTACAGTCTCTGGTTACGGAGGATTTTTATGCTACGAGTATGTGGAGGCAGCGTATGGAGGACGCACAGACGGAGATGTTTCAAGAAATTAGGGACAGGCTTCCTCTACCTCCGCCGCCTCAGCATATTCCATATCAGCCGCCTCTATATCTTGATCCAGAACAGTTGAGGGGATGGACCTCTTGGCAGGCGCAGGAGCAGCAAGATCAACAGCAGCAGCAGCAGCATCACAGCACGGGATCGAGCGGTAGTGGCTCGGTTGGTCCGTGGGACCAATTTTGGAGGTGATTTTTGGTTGGAGGTACCCCTATTCCTTACTTTATTTTGTTGCATTAGGGACAATTCATGATTTAAGTTTGGGGGTGTGGGGTACTTGATTGATTGTTTGATTCACCATGTTAGTTAGGATTTACTGCTTTAGTAGTTAGGATTTAAAAAAAAAAATGATGAAAAATGAAAGAAAAAATTTCTTGGAAAAGATAATTAGCTATGTCTTTAACATTTTTGATGTTCCCCTTAATTGCATGTGATTTGTTGTGACCGCTAATGAGGATAATTGGGTTTGATAATTGTATATGCAAGTGTTGGTATATTTTTCGATTAATTGTGGTACATTACTTAAGAGTTATGATTGTGTCCTGAATCTCTTAGTTGTAATTATTCTTGAAAATATTCTCTTTGTTGGTAATTTTGATCCATTTTTTATAAAGTTTATAGTACACCATCATCTTTAAAGTTAATGAGTTTGTTTATCAATTAGCAACATTAGGCAAGTCATAAGATGAGTATTCCTTTGATGTGAATAGAATTTGACCCCCCCTTGTTGTCTTGAAAAAGAAAAAAAAAGAAAAAAAATGGAAGGGGAATGAGAGCAATGACAATTCAAATGATACTCGGTGATACCTCCAGACGTGTTGATTAATTGGTTAGGGATTATTCTAGCTTAACCAGCTTTCTGGGTATGCAGTAGTGTTATGGAGGAAGAGCTTTACCGCCGTGATGGTCCATACCAATCTCGATACCGAAGTGGCTAACTCTCAAAACCTTTAAATAAATCTCTACCTAGTATTAGGGGCATGGAGTTCGCTGCTACAGTGTTCCCTACTTGAACGGTAGAAGATTTTAAAATGTGCTTAAAGAATCAAGTTTGGGGGGGGGGGATGTAAGCGGTTCATGGGAATATTCATGCTTGGTGTTAAAAAAAAAGTGTTGTTGTTTGATAAATAAAGTCAATAAAATAAAAGATGGTTGGTGTACTTAGCTTTATAAACATGGATCTTGGTTGTGAGTAAAGAGAGAGATGTTAGTGCATAAAGAGATTTATGGTGTAATTATAATGGTTAAGTAAGATACTACAATTAATGGAAAATATATTGATACTTGCATAGTGGAAGATATTATCCTGCGGTTGATTGTAATGTGTGATTTGTGCAATTGTGGAACATTCAAGAATGTGGGACATAGTTGATTATTTGGTAGAGTAATTGTTTTTAGTTTTGTGTCGAGTTAGTTTTATAATGTTTATAGTTTATTTTGGTGTTTGCTCGAGGACTAGCAAATGTTTAAGTTTGGGGGTATTTGATGAGTGAGTTTTACACTCATCCATTGACTACTTTATGAACTTATTATTTGCTTAATCCTTGAGTTTTGGGTGTGCTAATAGTTGTTTTAGTGTTTTTTTAGTTTCAGTGGTTCAAGAGAATTTTGTGAATTAATCAAGGATCAAAAAGGCGATGGTGTAATTTTGGGGATGAATCGAATGCTAAGTGAGATTAATCAACAGGACAAGGACAGCAAGGCTGGCCGGCCAGGAGGAGTTCATGGGCCACGCAAGGAGTTGGGCCAATGCTGAAGGAGTTGGGCCAATGCAAGGGAAGGAACTGGCCACAACATTCTGTGCGTGTGGGCGGTCGCACAAGGCATTGTGGGCGGCCGCGCATGAGCATTTGTTTTGAAGCTAAATCTGACTGTTGTTGTGGGCGACCGCTTAGGATTCACCTGGGCGACCGCCCATGTGGTGATGTACGGACGGATCCAGGCGGATTGGAACGGAAGTGAGTTAATTGAGGCCTCTTAATTGGTGACTGTTGATGGTTTCTTTACAGAAATTAATTTCCAGCTGTGGGTTATATATTAAGGAGGACAATTTACTATTTTAGTTGTTATTGTTTTTTTTTTATGAACCTTTTCATTATCATTTTCCATAGCTTCTTCTTCTTCCAAATTTTCTTGGTGTTCTTGATTTCCATGGATAACTAAACTCTTTGTTCTTGGAATTGGAGGTAACAATTTATGTTTTGAGTTTTATTTTTCATCTTTATCATTGTATTACTTGGGATTATCAAGTTGCTTTTAATTGAATTTTAGAATATTTATCTTGATCACATATTTATTCTTGAATAATTTGGAATTTCAATTGTGAACCGCCAAATTCACAATTGAAATTAGACTTGACTTGATAGTAACAATTCGTTGAATCCCCACCAAAGGATTCATAAGAATTGTGGTTTTTCTTGTATTGTTCTTAAATTCTAAATGGGTTTCTAATTAATCTATGAACGGGCCAAGGGAATAGATTAATTGGGAACACTTGATTGCAAATCACCCGCCGAAGTGTCCCAATCATAATTTTGTAAGAACAAAACCCCAAGTATTCTTTGATTGATGAACAGTGAAACTTGAGCATAATTGTGAAGCCAATTCCGGGAATTTTACCTCAATATTGAATCTTCATTTTATAACAATTCTAATTAATTTTGCTTAAGCTTTATTTTGTTCGAAACCAACAAATTCTATCACTTTATAAAATCGTTTTCATAGAAATAATTTTATACACTTTAAATTCGTAGTCTCGGTGGTTCGACCCTACATACCCTATCTACAAATCAATTGTAGGTAGTTTGAGTTGGAAATTTTCTTTTGACGTGATGAATGTATGGCAGTCGTATGGGATGTCCTCCATAAGGAATTGCCCGCTGAGCCCCTCTTCTCTAGCGAAGGGCATGATGTTTTTCTAGCAGCTCCAGCAGCGCAGCAGGACGTGAGACGCCCTTACGTCTAGGTTGAGCCGTTAGACGACAACGAATCAGGACTCTCCAAAGTCGAGGACGCGGCAGACCCGCAAGAAGATCCCTACATACATATGCTCAGTTTTGAGGACGGCACCCGTTCCGATCAGGTCACCTATGACGAGGGCTCCAATACCATGGAAATTGTCAAGCTCAACGTCCAGTACAAGCAGTTATCCGACAATTGGAAACAACTGGTTAACACGATAAAGAATCCCTCTGATCAAGTAACTGACGACGACTTCGTCAACATCATCTATTCCAGATATCCCCATGATACCAAGGATCCGGTCCTTATTATCAGATTCTGCAATGCCAAAGTTACCCTCGACGAGTGCCTGCTCATGGTAAACGAGGCCCTGGCCAATCGAGCTCAGAGCTCATCATCACTTCCGACTACCAGCCCCAGCGGCAACCGGCCCGTGCCGTCAGTCAAGCTTACAGCCACAAGCGCCGCCAAGGCCGAGGGCAACAGCAAAGGAGACAAAGCTCCTCACCCTGTCACGAATCAGATCAACCTCGGGAACGATTCCAGTAGTGTGATGATGTGTGATGTATCGAAAATTTTCCCATTTTTGTTTGAAAAAATCAACGAAACGGAGTCGCCACGCCATTTTAATTTTGAGGGCCAAAACTTTGAAAAAAGCCCGAGATCAGAGATTTAGGTTCGGAGGTCATGTTACACGCCGGGAAGGACGTTAGTGTGCACCCGGAATGCCTCGTAAAACGAGTCTTCCAAGCTGAAAATCATTTGTGTGTGTGTGTGGGTGTGTGTTTTGGCCAAAATACTTTGAAACTCAGAAAAGTAAAAATAGGGATATCTTTTCAAGACTTTAAACTGATTCCATGATTTTTTGGAAGATTTTTGGGTTGAGATTTGGTACTCAAAAGACCTTTTGAAGTTGAGAGCCATTTCTGCCAGAATGAAAAAGGCAGTGGACCTTTGATTTTGAAAGGGATTCAAGGGTCTTAAAACTTCATAATCTGGATAAACTCAGAGAATGAAAGTTGTTCTAGACACCTTAAATAAGATTTTTGCGAAGTAATTTTCCATTTTGGAGAAGATTTGAGGGGTCAAAACCTTCTGGAAACCTCAGATATGAGATCTGGATTCCCAGAAGCTGATGAACTAGCCTCTGAAAGAAAATTTGAAAAGAGGAGTTTTACTCACCCAAAAAATAAAATAAAAATATGTCTGGAAAGCTCTGGATGTTGGCTACAAAAAGTGTTTTGTAGTCAACACCAAATTCCAAGTTCATCTGTGTCCAAAAATTAAGATAATGGACTGAGGTCTGGGAAAATTGCTACTGGACAGCAACTTCCCAAGAAGGAGAATATGATTTTAAAGGGGGTTTTGCATCCATGCTTGTCCCCATTTCCCTAGGTTTTGGTTAGTGATCACTAGACATTTTAGTGGTGAATCAACTATACCAAACCATCCTTGGGGTACATTAGGACTAAGCATTTCATTTGCTTGGGGAGGGGGATTTTACCCTTTGAAAATGAGATTTTATGCTTGAAAATGGTTTTTAGGGTTTTGAAAATGAGTTTTCTTTGCAAGAAAGTAAGAGAACTTGAAAATAATTTCGATCTTTGTAGAAGATCATCCATGGAGATGGTCTTCCATGGTGATCTTCTTAGATCTAGAGCAAGAAGATGAAAGAACTACATTTTGTAGTTTGCAAATGCATGCATGGATGGAGTTTAGGGTAAGGAGAGGGAGGTTATACCTATCTTCTTTGTGTTCTTGAGTTTTTGGCTTGAGTGTATGAGTGTTTAAGGTTTAAGTATGAGAGTGAGTGGATGAGTGTGAGTTGGGAAAGATTGGAGAGAAAATGGTGACAATTCTTGAAGAATTCTCACTGTTTTCTCTCTATATTTCGCCAGAGGTTCAGTGCAAATTGTGTTTTTCTCCTTTTTTGTGACTGGAGGGCTCAATTTATAGCCCTCCTGAAATGACAAACTCATCCGCGCGGACAAGACCCTTCAGCGTGCACTGTTCATTAAATGCAGCTCCAGCTTTGGACAAGGGGAATATTTCTTTTCAAATTTCAAATTAAACAGCCAGTTTATGTTTCCAGCATTTCTATTTGTGGTTTTATTCCTTTGTTTTTGCTTTTTGAGATTCTTTTTGAGGTTTAACCTTAAATAACAATGCCCATTTTACCCTCACTTTGTTAGAAAAGTTAGGATTGTTAGGAATTGTTAGAAATGTTATAACTTTCGTTAATTTTCTAACGAAAATTCTAACAAGCTCAAATTGGAGCACTTACAGTAGCCCCTCGGCGACGGCGCTTTCGAAGGAAGCGGGGTCGTCGATAAGAGTAAGGCTCCATATTTGGCGGGATGATCGAGTGATCGGGTGGCTGAACCTAGCGATAGGCTACCTACGTATACCGAATGGGAATCAAGCCGGCCGTAGTTCGGGTCTTTGACCCTGGAGATGATGGCGTTTTAGGTGCCTCGAACCTGATGAGCGAGTTCTGCAGTCGGTTGCTGGAAAGAAACTCTGCTGGGGATAAGAGATGACCATTTTCGGTCTGATGGCTATCCGCTCTGCTGGGGATAGGAATGACCATTTTCGGTCTGATGGCTATCCGCTCTGCTGGGGATTTTTGCGATTTATCGCTTTCTAGTGATAGCGTCTTAGGTGCCTCGAACCTTGGAGATGGCGTTTTAGGTGCCTCAAACCTTGAAGATGGCTTTTTAGGTGCCTCGGACCTTGATGATGGTGGCTTTTTAGGTGCCTCGGACCTTGATGATGATGGCTTTTTAGGTGCCTCGGACCTTGATGATGGCGTTTTAGGTGCCTCGAACCTTGAAGATGGCTTTTTAGGTGCCTCGGACCTTGATGATGGCGTTTTAGGTGCCTCGAACCTTGATGATGATGGCCTTTTAGGTGCCTCGGACCTTAATTTGAAATGGCCTTTCGGTGGATTTCGTCTGCTGCCGAAGGAGAGGGTGACCGTTTTGGTCGAGGGGCTGGACCTAATGATAGGCTACCTACGTATCCCTAGTGGGAATCAAGCCCTTTCGTAGTTCGAGTACTACTCGAGATTCCGTTGGCTTCTGGGATTCCGTTAACTTTGCTGGGGATTTTGTTAGCCTTTGCTGGGGAAAATCAGATATATTCGTCTGGGAGATCGGTCTTACGTTTGACTGTCGGGAAGGATTTTGATGAAAGATACGGGATCTCGTTATCTTTCTCGGGGAGATCGGACTTACGTTTGACTGCCGGAGGATGATTTTGATGAAAGATACGAGATCTCGTTATCTTTCTCGGGGCACTCGGTCTTACATTTTACTGCCGTTTGATTTTGATGAAAGATACGGGATCTCGTTATCTTTCTCGGGGAAATCGGTCTTACGTTTGACTGCCGGGAATGATTTTGATGAAAGATACGAGATCTCGTTATCTTGCTCAGGAAGATCGGTCTTACGTTTGACTGCCGGGGAATGATTTTGATGAAAGATACGAGATCTCGTTATCTTTCTCAGGAAGATCGGTCTTACGTTTGACTGCCGGAAATGATTTTCTTGACAAGGGGCTGACTTTGGTTAACTTTGGTTAACTCTGTCAAGTTGGGGACTGGATTGCAGAGTCCTGGAATTTTAAGGGGCAAAAGGGTCATTTTGACCCTGACAATCCTATCCGCGCGGAGAGGACCTGAAATCAGGGGTATTAAAGAGGGCCAACGCCCTTTTCTTCTTCTTCCTCAGTCTTTTCAATTTTTTCTGCACTTACGAGGGAGAGAGAGAGAGAACCGAGGAGAACCTCCATTGAAGGCCAAAAAGCTTCGAAAATCTTCCGATTTCTTCGATTTTTCGAGCGATGGAACACGGGGAAGGCGCTTTTCAAGGCCAAGGGCGTGGCCCGATAGCGGAGAGGCGATTGGAGCTAGTCCGGATGAGGAGGCATTACAATCTTTCGCAATCGGTTGCGGAGGAGCATTACCCCGATGCTTGGCAACATTGGGCTTCGGATTCGAATCTTCGAACGGTATACTTTGAAACCCTTTGATCCCTTTGTTGATTTCTTGTTTGAAATTTGAATTTTGGGTGATTTTTGAAATTTTTTTTTTTGAAAATTCGAATGATTGATATTCTTGGCTTTGAATTTTGATTTTGATGGTTTGCATGTTGATGATGATTTTTTTTTTTTTGAAATTGAATATTGATCTTGATGAATTTGTGGGTATCCCAAAATGTGCATTTTGCTTGGGAAAAGAATTGGCATTTTTGCTACATTTTTTTTTGAAATATTGTGAATTGTGATGATGCAATGCATGCATTTTGTTTTTGAAATTGAATATTGATATCGATGAATGATGCAATGCATGCATTTTGTTTTTGAAAGAATGGGCTTTTTGCCAACATGAGACGTATGTATGTTTAGGATTTTTTTTTTGGAAAGTGGGACGGATTTTTCCTCCCGTTGCATGTAAGATGGATGATATGCATGTATGCATTTTTTTTTCTTTGAGATGATGGATGGTATGCATGTATGCATTTTTTTTTTGAAAATGGGACGAAGTTTTTATTTCCGTCGACTCTTTGTATGGATGTATGAATGAATGGGACTTGCCGAAAACTGTTTTCTTTTATGCGAGAAAAATTGGGCTGTGTCTGTTGCATGCCGTTATGCTGTCGAAAATTTTTTTCTAATGCATGTGTATGCTCTTTTTTTTTGTGCAAATGCAATTTTTTTTTTGACATTTTCTCTCTTTTTTTTTTTTTACAGGGCGGACACCATTTTGTGACGGAGCAGCTGAACAAAATGAAGACTCGAGGATCAGTGGAGTCCGTAGTTGACTTATGGGATCGGCTTCCGGATGCGGGCCGAGGAGCTTTGCCGAGTCCGAGACAGATTGTTGTCGAGACGGGGCTTTGGGAGTTCGTCGAGTGCTTGAGGGGACTGGTCAAGTTCCCTAAGAGCAAGGGCTTGATGTTTGCTCTGGCGCAGCACTGGTGGGACGCGACCCACACCTTTCACTTCTTCTGGGGCGAGGCTACGGTTACGCCCTCCGATTACGCTGCGATCACGGGCCTGTCCTTTAATGGGCGCAGCATTGAGTGGCGGGACGGCTACAGCGATGCTGATCTGCAGGCTCTTCTGGGATTTTCCCCTATTCCCAAAAAGGGGATGGGGATGGAGTATGCCGTGGTCTACGGTAAGATTGTGGAGACCATTGTGAGTTACGAGGCTGGGGAGGAGAGGATAGGCGCTGAGCAGATCACTAGGGCCTTCTTGTGGTTTGCTTTTTCGAGCACCCTCTTTGGGCATGCTGAGGGGACGGCAGTCTTTGCCTTGCTGAGGTCCTTGGAGGACATGGAGACGATCGGAGATGTCTCGTGGGGAGAGGCCGGGCTGGCAGAGCTTTATTTTGCTCTTGATAGGTACAGCCGGAAGGCTGTGAGCTCCTTGTACTGCTTTGAGTTTGCCCTGGAGGTATAAGCTCTCTTTTTGCTTTCCCTCCTCTTTTTTTTTTTTGAGCACACACTTTTCTTTTCAGACCGGATTGATTTGATTTTTACCTTTCGCAGGTATGGGCGTTGGAGTTTTTCACGTCACGGTGTGGCGGCAAATGGCGGAGTACGTCGGGCGTATCCGGCCATGCGCCTTGGTCCAAGCATGCCCGGAGAAGATAAGCTCCAGGGGGCGCACGACTCTCAGTACGCGGATTGCCTTCCTTTGACGGAGGCCGAGACAGATGAGGGGATGATATTTTTCCCCGGGATCGCTTGAGGTGGCGCACCGAAGGGCGCCGAGATTTGGACCGTGCGGAGGATTCTGAGAGGTCCGACTGCGATGCCTATTATCTAGGGAGAGAGGGTGACGCGCCAGCATGGCGTGAACTCGCCTTTGAGGACACCGGTGGAGCCTCCCGCCGATATGATGCACTCCGAGCGATCGGTCCGTGACTGGGATGATTACCGAGCCGGCCGACTTCTCGGATTTCGTGGCGATTGAGCCATATGCGACATTCGTCTTGAGGAGGCCGAGGATGCCTCAGTCCTGGATAGAGAGGGGCTTGGGATCCCGCGGTACCCTCGGACGGATTTTTCCTATATCCAGGATGGGGTCCGATTGAGGGTGCAGATCCTCACTCGAGCGGCTTCCACGAGCTTTCCGCCTCGTCGGGTATGAAGGTATGGCTTTTACGCTTACGCCTCTTCCTTTCTTTCTTTTGTTTCATCATCTTTAGCATCACTTCCTTTTTTGATGCTTTTGCTTTTGTGCAGCTGAGGCGGTCGTCGAGAAGCCGACGAAGCAAGTGATCGGGGCCAAGAGATTCATCAGGAGGATGGTCGCTTGCGGGGCTCCTCGTGCTAGAGCGAGGCGACCACGGCCGGCGCCCGTCGACGGAGGCTTCCCCTATTCGCTCGTAGACTTCTTCGAGACTCCTCTGTCTCCTCTCCTTGATCCCCGCGCGGTGCCGCTTCGGATCACGTCATTCTCGGGGATCCACACGGGCAGGGACACGTTTGGCAGCATGGTGGTTCATCTTCGTACGTCCAGGAGTCCGACGCCTTCACCTTCGGATACGATTTTTGCAGATCTCGGCTTGCCCTATCGAGTGTGCCGGTTGGTCCCGACGAGCCTCTTTCTCGGAGACGAGGACGATTCCGAGCCCGAGATTTTCAGTGGCTCCCGAGGAGGCGGGCCCGAGTCGCAAGAGGGGCCGGGGCGTACATCGGGCGCCGGAGATTCCGATTGATTTTTTTTTTTGAGATTTGAGATTGAGATTTAGATTTGTACATTTTATGCACATTTTTTTTTTCTTTTTTTTTATGGATGTAATAATTTAGGATTTTATTGATGTTTGTTTGTTTTTTTTTTATGCACACTCTCTTTTTTTTTTTTTGGAATGTAATAATTTAGGATTTTATTTTATGAATGCAATGCAGTATGAATGCAGTGTTGCATGAGCCTTGGTTTTTTTTTTTGCAAGGGTGTTTGGTATATGGACTGGTTTGGGGAGATTTTTTTTGCACAGGTTTCGAGCAACCGGGACGGAATATTCCTCTTTTGATGTAGCAGCTTGGACTGTTGCAGACTTTTTTCTGGCTGTGACAATCATGTCCGCGCGGATAGGGCAGCTTTTCGACATTGTCCTTTAATTTTGGTTCAGCACTGGTCTTGCTTTATTTCAAATTCAAATATCCTCTTCAACCTCCAAATTCAAACAGCCATTTTCGGGGAGAAAGAGAGAAAAACCATGGAAAACTTTAGAAAAGCTCCATCAAAATTTCCACAAGAATCCCAAATGTCATTCTTCAACAAGTTCAAGGATTGGTCCCGGGAGATTATGCATGAGAGGAGGTCCTTCTTCAAGAAAGGTACAAGGTGAAAGTGCTTATGGTCTCTCAAGGAATTGGTTCCGGACTACGACCTCTTGAGAGCTTCTTCATCATTTTGGGACACTAGAAGGCATGTCTTTTGCCTTTCTTTCAACGAGATTGTTCCGACTGTGGAAGAATTTCGGGCCTTGCTTGGAGGTCCGGAGGTGGAAGAGATAGCGGTTCCTTTGCCCGAGGGGCTTCTTTTGTTGCAGATTGTGCGTCCTCCTTCATCTTTCCCCTGAGGAAGCGCAAGGTATGATCCTTGGTCCCGATCATTTTGATATTTCCGGCCTCCCCGATAGGTTTAGGGGCCTAGGTTTGGTGGATGATGCCTATTGGGATGCCTTTGCACTTTGTATGTTTGGCACCCGGTTCATGGTCTATTCCTTTGGGATTTGCCATCGGTCTACCGGATGTTGTCGTTCACCGTCGCCCGGCGCAGATGTCGTTCCTTTGATTCGGGGAGACTTTTCATGCTCTCGATAGTCAAGCTACCGGAAGACGGTATATGCACTGGGGCAGCCCGTTTCTCTTGACCCCGTGGCCGATGGAGCGTTTGGGGTTCTTCGGGAAACCTCTCGATATGATCAAGCCTTGGACATTTGCCAGGAGGGGGTTGCAGTGGATTTTGATGATCGTGGCTCATGGGAGCGTTGGATGGCTGGTCTCCGCACGTAAGACATCGATGGTCGGTGCCTTGTTGGCGGGTGGAGACTCGCAGAGTGCTTCAGACGGGTCTCATGTGGTCATGCTTCCGGGCTTTCTACCAGCCTTCTATATTCCGTCCTTGGTTCCGAGACAGCTTGGCTTGGAGCAGTTCCTTTGGAGGGCTTTGATGATATAGCCACCAGTGGTGGCTCCAGCTTTCTATGGATGATCCCTCGTTGTTTCCATTTCTTTCCCGAGCATGGAGGTATGATGCCTTTCCTCCTCGGGTTATTCTCAGCGTCCGAGACCGGTGTTCCCGACCACTTGGTACCCGGATTGGTATGAGAGGCATCCGGGAGAGACTCAGTGGCTATTTTGAGACGGCGTGAGGCCATTGTGGGTGCGGAGGACCCGATCAAGCTTCGAGAGGAGGAGGGCCGAGGCGAGGGCCAACCCTCATGACAGGAGCGGAGACGCCGTGACCGATTATGAGGCTTACGTCAAGAGACAGGAGAGGAGGGCTCCTATGCTACCGCCTAGGCTACAGGAGATGAGGGATGACGCTAGGGCTACTAAGGCCCCGACAGAGGCCGGTTTGATAGACCCCGTCCCTATACCGCAGCTTGGTAGGAGGAACACCGACATTTTTCCCTGTTCGTAAAAGAAGACTCGAAGGGGGAAGAAGAGGGGAGAGGCCGCATAAGTGGCTTGGAGTGACTCGAGGTTTCCGAGTATCCCTTTCTTGTCATGGCGTACACATTAATTTGATTATGTATCTTAGTTTTCTTTTAGCAAAGCTGCCGCTGTAGGAATGAATCGGGCTTAGACTCATCAAAGAGCTTTTAACTTGTAATGAATATTTGAATTGCTTTAGAGTTTTTCGAGACGCTTTCATGGTCTCGATCAATTGTATTGATGCCAAAGTATGGCTTTTATTTGTGCTTTAGACCGAACCGTTTCCGCCGCCTACGTTCCCTCATTTTGAGGAGCCTGTGTCTTCGTAGTTCAACCCGATTTTTTTGTTGTTTTTTTTTGTTTTTTTTTTTTTTTTGTTGGTTTTTTTTTTGTTTTTTTTTTTTTTGTTGTTTTTTTTTTTGTTTTTTTTTTTCTTTTTGTTTTTTTTTTTTTTTGTTTTTTTTTTTTTTTTTTTTTTTTTTTTTTTTTTTGTGCAACCCCGTTTTTTACCTAGGCCGCCCTTCTCGGGTTTTCAACCTAGTTGGGTATTACTCTTTTAGCACTCTTTTTTTTTTTTTTTTCTTTTTTTTTTTTTTTTTTACGCGTAGTATCTCGCGTAGCTTGTCACCATTCACCGGGTGTACAAAGGGATTCCCGTCGAGGTCTGCAAGTTGCATGGTTCCTCCGCAGAAGATTTTCTGGACGACATATGGCCCGACCCAGATAGGCTCCCATTTGCCGAGGGGGTTGATACGGACCGGGGCTTTTCTTTCAAAACGAGATCACCTTCTCGGATCTCCCGATGCTTTACTTTCTTGTCGAAGGCTCTAGCCATTCTTCCTTGGTAGGCCCGGATGTGTTCCATGGCCTTCGCCGGCGTTCGTCTAGTAGGGCCAATTCATCATGGCGACTGGAGCCATTCGACCTCGTTGATCCGGCTTTCCAACAGATACGGAGCGAGGGTATTTCCAGCTCGATTTGGAGTACGGCTTCCATTCCGTATGTGAGGGCAAACGGTGTTTCCCGCTTCCGTTCGACCGATGTTCTCAGAGCCCCAGAGTGCCAGGTGTAACTTCTCGGGCCAATCTCCGCCTTGGGATGTACCCATTTTCCTGATGATATTTTCCGTGAGTCTTGTTTGCCGCTTCGACGGCTCCGCTGGTTCGGGCCCGTAGGGAGATGACTTGTGACGGGTTATTCGGAATTCCGCCGCAGCTTTTTCACATTCCCCTTCGGTGGGATCCATTATCTCGAGATGATTTCGCCGGCAACCCGTATCCGCACATGATGTTTTCTTTGATGAAGAGGGCAACTTTCCTTGAATTGAGGATTTTGTAGACTTCGCTTCAACCCACTTGGTGAAATAATCCACGGCTACCAGACGAACTCGTGGTCATATCGCCTGATGGTGTGATTTTGCCTATGACATCAATTCCCAAGTGACGAAAGGCCAAGGGGTTGTCATGCAAGATAACTCGTGAGGAGGCAAGTGATTAAGATTTGAGTATCGCCGACATTTGTCGCAGCCTTTTGACAAACCGGATGCGCTCGGCTTCCATGGAGATCCAAAAATACCCCATTCTCGCATGATTTGCATCGTAGCTCGAGCATTCATGTGAGGGCCGCAGTACCACCATGTATTTCTTTCATGAGTTCGGTAGCCTCTTGTTTGCCGATACATCGCAGAGGGGGCCTTGATAACGCTTTTTGTATAACATGTTTCCCAAAAGAACATAATGGGAGGCGAGCCGCCTGTGGCCGAGAGACTTTTCGCTTTGATTCCTTCTTTATATTCCCCATCTTCATTTTTGAAAGAGGCCTCGCCATCCTTCGTGTACTGGTAACTGAGCGTACTGTGGATCATTGATCGCCCGCTTCCGCTTCAATTTCGAAGCAATAGGCGGGGTTTTCTCTTCTCCCGACTCGAATGGTTTAACAGACTTTCCTTCGTGTATTTCGACAAGAGAGGCTAGTGTAGCCGCAGCATCTCGCGAACCTGTTTCGGCCTCTTGGCATGTAATGAAAGCCGATTTCTTTAAATTGAGCCACTAGTTCTTCCATGTAAGCATGATACTTCGCAAACCCGGATCCACGGTCTTCCATTTGTTAGAGACCTGATTGATGATGAGGGCGTAGTCTCCATACACCTCCAATTCCTTGATATTTCTTTCAAGGGCGGCTTCCAACCCGGCTATGCAAGCTTCATATTCAGCAGTCATTGTTGGTGACTTCAAGTTCAAATTTCATCAAGCATGGGGCGTGTTCGTCAAGAGGATCGACCGTAAGCATTCCTATCCCGTTCCCTTTTGTTTGACGCCCGTCGAAGAAGAGTTGCCGCCGATTTTCTCCTTCTAGAGCGAAGATTCCATCATCGGGAAATTGAGGTTCAGTCCTCTGGACTCATCACTTGGGAAATCGGCCGCATGTTCCGCCATTATGCGTCCTTTTACGGATTTCCTTGAAACATAAGTGATGTCATATTCGGCCAAAAAGAACGACCATTTTGCCAACCTCATGGAGATGGAAGGCTTGTCGAACGTATATTTGATGGGGTCTATCCTTGAGACAAGATGTATCGGGTGAGACCGCATGTAGTGTTTCAACTTTCCCACTACCTGCACCAAACCTCGCGCAAGTCTTCTCGCAAGCGCAGTAATTGAGTTCGCTTCCTTGGAGCTTTCGCTACGAAATAGATGGCGTTTTCGACTTTGGAATCTTTCTTCTCTTGAGCTAGCATAGCCCCAATTGCCGTATCCGTGATGCTTAGATATAGCAAGAGCGGCTTTTGCCGATGTGGTGGGCAAGAGAATCTGAGGATTCACAAGGTATGCCTTGATCTGCTCAAAGGCAAGCCGACATTCGGGGTCCATTCTGTGTAGGCATTTTTCTTCATCAACTTGAAGATCGGCTCGCAGATCGAGGTCACCGATTTACAAAGCGGCTTATGTATTGCCTTTCCCATGAAGGATTTCACTTCTGTCGTTGTCCTGGGTGGCTTCATTTCAACTATCGCCTTGATTTTCTCGGGGATCTACTTCGATTCCCCGTTCGTCACCATATATCCTAGCACCTTACCTCGTCTTACACCGAAGGTGCACTTGGCCGGATTCAGCCTCATGCCGCGGTCTCGAGGCGGCCGAAGAATTTTCTCAAATCAACAAAGTGCCGGCCATCTCGATCCTCCGGAATGTATTATCATGTCGTCCACATAGACCTCAATTTCTTTGTGGATCATGTCATGGAACAGCCGTAGCCGCCTCTTTGGTACGTAGCCCCAAAGATTCTTTAGTCCGAATGGCATGACCGTGTAGCAAGAGGTGCCCCAAGGGGTTGTGAAGGCCGTTTTGGCTTGATCCTCTTCTCGCCATTTTGATTTGGTTGTAGCCGGCAAAACCGTCGACGAAGGATTTAACTTCATGGTTGGCCGTGGAATCTACCAAAATGTCGATGTTCGCGTGGGGAAATCGTCTTTGACCGGCTTTGTTCAAGTCTCTCGAAGTCTACGCAAAGACCGGATCTTTCCGTTGGCCTTGGTCACCGATACTATGTTGGAAAGCCATGTAGGGTATTCAATGACCCCGATGAATCCCGCCCGAGCATCTTTTCTATCTCCTCTTTCACTTGTAGGGACCATTCGGGCTTAATTCTTCTTAGCTTCGTTTTACCGGCTTGACTTCCGGGTCGAGCGGTATTCGGTGCTCAACTATGGAAGGATCGAGGCCTGGCATATCTTTATAGGACCATGCGAACACATCCACAAATTCTTTTAGCACTCAATTAGGCATCCCTTTCAGCCCTTCAAGAAACTACCAATCTGCGTCTCTTTAGGCTCTTCCGCAGCTCCCAAATTCACACTCGTCAAAATCTCTTCGGCACTGGGCTCGATTTTCCTCTTCCTGACAACCCGCTTAAAGATTTCTTTGATATATTGTTCATTTAATGTGTCCGCTTCTTCATCTAGTGAATCGTTATTAACCTGTTTTTAGATTATTAGTTAATTCATCATTAGTTAAAGTGGCAATTAAGGGATACTCGAAAGGTTCATCATTTCATTCAAGACGAAAGGGAATACAACGTTCGCTGCACTCGTAGTCTTCAGCGTAAGGCCATCGGACGACTCGAGAGACTCGAACTCAACAATGAGAGACTCCTGAGGACTTTACAAAGGTTGACACGAAAGGACGGGGGACCAATCCAAGCTTGGTGATCATTTCCTCTGGTCGCGGACGGGCTCGAGAGAGTTTCCCAATTCTTTAGCGCATCGCCGTCGGTGGCTTCACAACTCGGGAAAGGCATGGTCTCGTGCTCCCTCTTCGCCGTTGCTATTATCTCTTTGTCTCGAACCAATCAATTGTGTTTGGCGTCCGAAAGCCGAGCATGTGGATGTAGGGATCTTCCTCAATCCCGGGATTTCCGTTTGGCCACAATCCGACCGCTCAATCCAGATGTAAGGACGTATCGCGTCTCTGTGCCGCTAGAAAAATCTCATGTCCCATACTCGAGCGGAAAGGCTTGGCGTGTAGTTCAAGAAGGAGGACGTCCCACACGACGTTCATAGATTCGAGCCGAGTCCGCTCTGTTTGTCGACTTTTATCATGAAAATCTCCTCGCTCGGCGAGGCCAAAGAAACGGGTTTGCGTGCACGCCGACAAACTGTGATTGAGGACCGGGACTTGTGTGCTCGTATCATGGCGGTGTTCGCCGTTTCCTTCCAAGACGCCTCCAAGTGTTGGAAATAGCAATTAAATTTGATGAATCGAACTTCTTCTGAGTCTCGCTCGCTGAGTGTGTCGACATAGTTGGCATCGCCGGATTCCAAAGGATGCCGGCGAGACTTGCCTCTTAAAGGATGTAGCCCCTGTTTGATCGTGGGCGTTCTTGGCTATTGTTTCGCCTTCGTTCCCTATGAGGAAACCGTCACCCCTTATGACTTCAAGGTCTCCCGCCGGTTGATGAATTTGACGCATTGGTGGAGAGTGGAGGCTATGGCTTTCATGTGATGCAACCAAGGGCTCCCTAGTAGGGCCGCGAACTCGAGGGGATATCCATTACATGGAACTTTGCGGGCACCATTTGGGTTTCGTACTGCAGTTCCAGTAGTCACCGTCCCGTAATGGGACGAGACGAACCGTCGTAGGCCTCGACAGCCGGGTAGATGGGATCATACGCGCCTTTCATTTATGCGGAGGGCCCTCATCATGCCGAGGGGAAGGACGTTTACCGATGATCCATTGTCCACTAATACCCCAGGGAGTGATATGGTGTTGAGCCGAATAGTGATGTACAAAGCTTCATTGTGTTGGGAGACATCTCTTGGCAAATCTTCATCGCAGAAGGTGATCATACTCCCATATAGGTGAGGATCATAGATTTGGTCCTTGTCTCGGATAGAGAGTCATTAAAGCCGCCACTTCGTGCTTTTTCTTGCGAGGTAGAGCCTTTGCCGAAGCCCCCGGGTTATACCGATGCCTTTTGTGGCGGTTGCCATCTCCAAATAACATGTTGATTGAGTGGGAGCGCCCGATCGGCGTCGGTTTTTCTTCATCGGTGTATACTCTGAGCCGGACAAACCGAACTCGTCGACCCCGAGGGGGCCGGGACTTCGTGCAGCACTGCATCCGAAGGTCTCAATTCCCGTCGTTGCCAAGGCTTTTCTCGCTCTTTTACCCCTTTTTGCTTGGGAAGACTGACTGGAGTAGAGTACATAATAATCAAATCCCCTGCATGGCTCCCCGAGCGTTCCCACACCGTTATCACCGCCTCGAATCTCTCCTTCAATTTTTGCCGGGAGGAAATTTTCTTTTTCTTAGAGGACGGTCCTCGTGTATCCAGCCTCCGATAGTCCCTTTCAAGGCAATCGGGATAGCCACAAATATCCCACCAAATGTGTTCTACTACTGGTGGCGGATTTGGGACCTCAAAGCCGAGCGGTGCCTGAATGACTTTGAGTGGAACCGGTCCGGGGATCTCGCCGGCCTGTCCGGTAGCGAGCGATTGGACTCCGCCGGATAATGAGAGATATTGAGGTCCCTGGGAACGGCACATGTTTGTCCTTCAAGGTAGCCCCGCCGGTTGGGATATTGTTAAGGTCCCGAAGTGGCGTGTGGCCTCTTCAATCCAGCTCGCCGTCTGTTTCCGGCGTTCTTCCAGGGCTTTGATGGCCGACCATATTTCTTCAATCGTTTCCCCGATTTTCATCACTCAGCCGATATTTGTGGGATCATCACTTTGAGAGGGGACAACCGACAAGATACCGAACTCTTTCGTCCCCGATCGCTGTTTGGGGGCCAGCTGCCACCGTAAGTCGACTGCAGGAGTCCCTGCGGTGGAAACATAGGAATCTTGGGGTAGCATCTTGATGTATCCGGACTATTAAGAAGAGGAGGAGAACCCTCTTCCTTCTTTGCGGTAAAAGTGCCATCGGAATTGAGACCGATAGTCAAACCATGACTTGCGACAACCCCTGTAAGGTCATCAATTTGAGCCTCATGTCGAAGTCTCATCTCGTTCTACCAACCGGATCCAATACTGGTCCTGTCTGAGGGATTTTGGAGGACGGAGCAACGTGGTCCCCATCATTTCCGGGCCGATGCGTACATTCTGAAACCCGGAGTCGGAACAAACGGCGAAGCCGATGACGCGCTTGACTCTTCCCAACCGATCAAACGGTGACCCGGTGCCCGAAACCAAGCTTTGTACGAGTCATGTGGGAAAGGACACGAAGGTTCGATGTCCGGGGAATGGAAGGAGGGTAGGTGTTTGGGCTTTTGGCTCATGCAACATGCGATTATTTGTTCACGTTTACTTAAAACATGCTTTATTAACCTAATCGGTTGGAAAAGATTGCTCTTCTTTTCGCAAACTACTCTGGATCCCGGATCGCCGGGCCCCGTCACTACGTCTATAAGCCCCTCGTATTCCACCCGTATTTCGACCTCCCAGGTGGATGCCCGGGCGAGGGTCCCTATAGGGCAAGCGGGTCCCACCGACCGAAAGAAAAACGATCCTAAAAGTCTCGGGTAATCGAGTCTTAACGAGCATTCGATGTAAATTACGACAAAGCCGACGTCAAAAGTCAAGATCGTGTCCGAGGGCTCGACGAAAAGTCGGCATGATTTGACCGATAAGCGTCCACAATTGATCTTGACTTGTCGTCGGCTAAGCCGTAATTAGGCATGGAATATTCATTAATCCTTGATGACTCAAACTCGAGTCGTTGTATAATTTGTGCCGCCGAGCCGAAGTCAAGGCGCGGTCAATATCTTGGTCAAAGTCCGCGGCGGAAAACCGGTAGAACTTCGACTGATAAGGGACCCCGAAAGATATTGAGTCGGTATGCCGACAAAGGCTTGAAAGGAAAGGTCTATACACAGACAGGGCATGACACGCACTGCACTAAAAACCAACCGGGTCTCGGACAAAGTGTGTCACGGACAAGTGCATGGTCGACACGAGGCTCCATGGGATGTTTGGGTAGTCCTGTGCTCATCCGAGAGGCGTAATAAGACCAAACGGACCGCGACAAGGATTTCCCCGGGTTAAGGACGTAGTGTGCAAAGTGTACGGTCACGTGCGCGTAGTGTGCAAGCGCCTATATTCTTTTTTTGAGTAAAACGAGATTTTTTTTTTTTTTATGTGTCTTTAAAAATATGATGCATGATTTTATTTTTTTTGAGAATTTTCTTCTTCTTTTTTTTTTGAAAATCCTTTTTTTTTTGAAATTTTTAATGAGCACATAAGCACGTAAGCACGAAAATTCCGACAGTTAGGGACATTATTCCGACAGTCAAAATTTTGACTTTCTCCGAGGCAGCCAAAACAACATGAAAACTGTGCAAAAATCAACACTCACACAAAAATGATTTTCAAAGCCTGACGGAAGCTTGACCTCTCAAAAGTTTTTTTTTTTTTTTTGAAAACGGTGGTACCGGTACGTGGGATTGTTAGACCACAATTTATCCCCGACTCGTGTTAGGAGGCGATAACGGGAAATTTAGTGGTTTCCACCAATATACCAAATACCATTTTTTTTTTTTAAAAAAAGCTTAGTCCCCAGCGGAGTCGCCACTGTGATGATGTGTGATGTATCGAAATTTTTCCCATTTTTGTTTGAAAAAATCAACGAAACGGAGTCGCCACGCCATTTTTATTTTGAGGGCCAAAACTTTGAAAAAAGCCCGAGATCAGAGATTTAGGTTCGGAGGTCATGTTACACGCCGGGAAGGACGTTAGTGTGCACCCGGAATGCCTCGTAAAACGAGTCTTCCAAGCTGAAAATCATTTGTGTGTGTGTGTGTGTGTTTTGGCCAAAATACTTTGAAACTCAGAAAAGTAAAAATAGGGATATCTTTTCAAGACTTTAAACTGATTCCATGATTTTTTGGAAGATTTTTGGGTTGAGATTTGGTACTCAAAAGACCTTTTGAAGTTGAGAGCCATTTCTGCCAGAATGAAAAAGGCAGTGGACCTTTGATTTTGAAAGGGATTCAAGGGTCTTAAAACTTCATAATCTGGATAAACTCAGAGAATGAAAGTTGTTCTAGACACCTTAAATAAGATTTGTGCGAAGTAATTTTCCATTTTGGAGAAGATTTGAGGGGTCAAAACCTTCTGGAAACCTCAGATATGAGATCTGGATTCCCAGAAGCTGATGAACTAGCCTCTGAAAGAAAATTTGAAAAGAGGAGTTTTACTCACCCAAAAAATAAAATAAAAATATGTCTGGAAAGCACTGGATGTTGGCTACAAAAAGTGTTTTGTAGTCAACACCAAATTCCAAGTTCATCTGTGTCCAAAAATTAAGATAATGGACTGAGGTCTGGGAAAATTGCTACTGGACAGCAACTTCCCAAGAAGGAGAATATGATTTTAAAGGGGGTTTTGCATCCATGCTTGTCCCCATTTCCCTAGGTTTTGGTTAGTGATCACTAGACATTTTAGTGGTGAATCAACTATACCAAACCATCCTTGGGGTACATTAGGACTAAGCATTTCATTTGCTTGGGGAGGGGGATTTTACCCTTTGAAAATGAGATTTTATGCTTGAAAATGGTTTTTAGGGTTTTGAAAATGAGTTTTCTTTGCAAGAAAGTAAGAGAACTTGAAAATAATTTTGATCTTTGTAGAAGATCATCCATGGAGATGGTCTTCCATGGTGATCTTCTTAGATCTAGAGCAAGAAGATGAAAGAACTACATTTTGTAGTTTGCGAATGCATGCATGGATGGAGTTTAGGGTAAGGAGAGGGAGGTTATACCTATCTTCTTTGTGTTCTTGAGTTTTTGGCTTGAGTGTATGAGTGTTTAAGGATTAAGTATGAGAGTGAGTGGATGAGTGTGAGTTGGGAAAGATTGGAGAGAAAATGGTGACAATTCTTGAAGAATTCTCACTGTTTTCTCTCTATATTTCGCCGAGGTTCGGTGCAAATTGTGTTTTCTCCTTTTTTTTGTGACTCGGAGGGCTCAATTTATAGCCCTCCTGAAATGACAAACTCATCTGCGCGGACAAGACCCTTCGGCGTGCCTTTGTTCATTAAATGCAGCTCCGGCTTTGGACAAGAGGAATATTTCTTTTCAAATTTCAAATTAAATGTACCGCTTTATGTTTCCGGCATTTCTATTTGTGGTTTTATTCCTTTGTTTTTGCTTTTTGAGATTCTTTTTGAGGTTTAACCTTAAATAACAATGCCCATTTTACCCTCACTTTGTTAGAAAAGTTAGGATTGTTAGGAATTGTTAGAAATGTTATAACTTTCGTTAATTTTCTAACGAAAATTCTAACAAGCTCAAATTGGAGCACTTACAAGTAGCCGCCCACGAAACATCTGTAAGAGTCTTCCCCGCAAGACAGTCGGCTTAGACGAAAGGAACGATCACCTCGGCATCAATATGCTCAAGTTCGATTCTCGCTCCCGGTCGTCGCTGGCCACGGATTCAGGCATCCTGCCAGCAAGCTGCTAGCTTTGATAGACTTGGCGATCCAGCGAGATCACGAGACTATCAACATCGCAGAATTCAACACCCTCGTGGGTTCAATCAAGCAGATATGGGCAAACTTCTGGTAGCGAGATCAAGGAAGGCCGCATGGAATGTCCCACCGAGCTTCCTTCGTCAATATAATCCAAAGTGTTTCCACCATTCGGTGATTTGGATGTGATCACATGATTCTAGACACTAGTCAACGGCGCGCACCTACGGAGGCTGTTTAGCTCTCGCAAGGAAGGCCCTCATGGAACTAGCCGCTCGAAGAGAACCGTCTCTGGGACAAAAACCAAGCTCAAAATACCCACAGGGACCAAGCCCTTAAAGTGTCACAAGCAGCTTCCGACAGAAAGCTAGAGGCCACTCTAGACCAATTCGACCTCAAGAGTTTTGCTCACGGCAACTTCCTGGACTACCGTCTTTTCTCCTCCGACCCCCTCCAGGTCCGGCGATGCGGTCAACGGTAGACGACCTAGGATATGGAATGACACAGCAGGATGAGTACCAGCGCTTACGTCCCCGAGGAAAGAAAGTTCTCTCGTGAAAGCGGCAGCGAAGACGATGAAACCATTCTCTTCCAAGCCGGGCATGAGGTCAACAAAGCCCAGGAATCCCGAGGGTCACGGGAGGATGGGGACGGATCATTTCCGCACTAAAACTAAAAAGGCCAACTTTGAGGAGGAAGGTCTATTCAAAAATAAACGAAAGATGGAAATACATCTCCGACTACTCAGGGGAAATTCCACAGGAGGCTGCGGCATTCGTTTACGAAGCGATCAACCAGGGACGGAACCGGTTACATGGGCAGATGTTCGGGAATCCGTGTACTCACCTTTCGACACACCTGCCACTCAGATAAAGAAGAAGGGAAAGCTCTCCCCGATGGAGGTTTATCTAGATTGCCGCACACTGTTCAAAGAAGCACTGGCTATTCTCACGTGGGAAGAAACGCAGGCGCTAGCTCTCGACGCAGCTCCCTGCCAAGAAAGTTGATACGGGCCAAGAGTGGAGGAAAATTAGCAAACCATGAGTATCGCCAAACCCAACTCCGAATGCCCTGAGCATGCTCAGGAAGAAGGAAAGGAGTGCGGTATACGTGAAGAGATCAAGGAGACTGTTCGCTGAACCAGAACTCTCTAACCTCCCGGAGGGTCAGTAGCACTCAGATTCAGTTACGCGCGATATGTTGCGCACTGATGTTCGAACAGCTGCGGCAATCTATAAACTACCTCCCTACGGAGACATCCAAGCCAGTGTCCTGGGACAGAATCCGGAAAGCTGCCGAAGCCCCCGGGAATGTATCCACAGTCAATGAATTGAGGGAAGACATATGGCTCTATGCTACGAGGAATCCTCCTCTGACTATGGCTCGGCTCGGGCGACTGTTCGGAAGGAACCAAGCCTCGATGTCGGCATCGACCCGATCGGGTCAAATCCATACATTACCACCTAAGGCCACCAAAAAGCCGACGGAGCGTAACCGCAACCCGGCCTCCAAGGACACAAGTTCCATGAAAGAGGACCCGATCCTCGCTCGGCTCAAGCAGACCTGGGCGAACATTTCCCTTTGGTCCTTGCTCACATCTTCATACCCTCACAAGCTCAAGCTAGAGGAAAGTCGCTCGCACCATGGTCCCTCCGCGACGCAACCCCGGATGAAGTCATTCAGATGATCGGCAACATCCATTTCTGAAACATTATCACCTTCAGCGAGATTTGGACTGCAAAAATTTGGGGCGATCACGATGAGTAGACGTCTACATCACGATCCCAGTGGACGGCGTCGCCTTCCGTGTATTGGTAGACGGAGGTTTCGGAATGAACGTCTTTCCGGCCAAGATGATGGACACTGCTTGATATCGAAGCCCACAAATCTGAAGTCTTCGATCCACACCGTCGAGCTATGACTCTACTTCCGTGCTGATTCTTTGGGGTTGCTACTCTAAATATACGGTTTGGCAAGCGGATGATCCCTACCGAATTCCAAGTGTTGGACATTCCTATCACTTTCACGGCCATCTGGGGCGACCCTGGTTGCATCAAATAAATGGCATGGCATCCGCCCTTCATCAGCTGTATCAAGTTCATGCGAAAGCGGCGAAGCTAACCGCGATGCTACGGGGGCAGTGTCACCGCCGAGGACCGGCACCAACGGCATTCCGGTGTTAGAAATCAAGCATGATGATGACATGGCATTAAGCTTGGATTCACTTTAGAGAACTCCAAGATCCAAATATGCAACGTGGACCTTCCCATTTTGTTTAGACAAGATTCCTCCGCCGTAAAGATGATGAAACTCATGAACTTCATCCCAGGGGCGGGGCTCGGCAAAAGGTTACAAGGCCAGCACCAAGTCATCGAAGTCAAGGACCACACCACGGTCCGGGGGCACGGTTATGTGCCAACACGGTGACATGAGGGAAAACAAGAAAGGCTCGCCCCGCTGGCGAGCCGCAAAGGGAACCTCACGACGGCATGCACCCTGACCTCAGGCCTTACGGTTTGACCTCGCTCATTACTTCACGCGAGGAACCAACAGCGAAGCGAGGGGCCAGGCCAAAGGAACCAACGGCGGAAGCGGGGCCAAACCCAAGCGAAGCTGAGGAGCAAGCCAATGAAGCCCAAGAGGAGCAGAAGCGGCGGAGCAAGCAGCGAGCGGGCGAGGGGGCCAGACGGTGGAACTAATGAAGATGAGAAAAGAAAGCCGAGGGATAGTCGATGCGAGACTACGGGAAGGATGGAAAAGTTAGCACGGGACCTCGAAGCATTTCGGAGGAATCAAGGCTAATCCGATAAGGGAGCATTCCTCGACATCCACAACTCTACTGGACCAAGTGCCACCACGATCCGGCACGAGTACACACATTGAGGAATCCCGAGACATGGAAGAGCAACTCGAGACACTCTTCCACAGGAAAACAGGGCCTTCGGAGTCAGCGCCGAGGCCACATTCGAGACGAGTAACTCCGAAGCGAAGGAACCAGGAATTCATAGAAGAGACGCTCTCAGGTGGACCAGCTCTCTGAGTCTTTTTGAAGAAGTCGTGGAGGTGCAGGCACGATTGACACAGGCTCAAAGCAACATGATCGCCATGATTGTGACGGCGAAGACCCGAACGCCTCTCGACCCCGAACCCTCATCAAGCATCCAAGCAATGCCGGCTGAAGAGCTGAGGTAACTTTCGGACCGAGAGCGAAGCCGAGCGAGAAATGGAAGACAAGGCGAGCCTGCGCACGCATCTCCACTGAAACCCGGTCTCGAACCCTCTGAGTCAGTCCTTGTTAAAGTCCAGTCCTCTGAGTCGTCCAACGGCCTTACGCCGAAAGACTATGATAATGTAGCCCATGTTGTATTCCCGTTCGCATTTAATGAAAAGTCTGACCTTTCAGAGTATCCCCTCATTGCCACTTTAACAACTGATAAGTTAACAAACAACTTAAAAGACGTTAATAACGAATCACTTGATAAAGAAGTAGACACATTAAACGAACAATACATTAATGAAGTTCTCAAGTGTGTAGTAGACAAAGATGACAATCGGGCCCAAGCTGCCGAAGAGGTTATGACCAAAGTGAACCTGGGGTCAGTGTAAGAGCCTAAAGAGACACAAGTGGGCAGTTTCTTCGCCGATGCAGAAAAGGAAGCCCTGATAAATCTCCTTAAGGAGTATGTTGACGTGTTCTCCTGGTCATACCAGGACATGCCAGGGCTCGATCCCTCGATCGTGGAGCACAGAATTCCCCTGGATCCAGAATCCAACCCTGTCAAACAGAAATTGCGCAATATCAAGCCAGAGTGGTCCTTGCAAGTGAAAGAAGATATTGAGAAAATGCTCCGAGTTGGTTTCATCGAGTGATTGAGTACCCGATCCACTGGCTCTCCCAACATCGTGACGGTCACCAAGGCCAATGGAAGGTCAGATCTTTGTGTGGATTTCCGGGATCTCAACAAGGCTAGCCCTAAAGATGATTTCCCACTGCCCAACATCGACATGCTAGTCGACACCACGACAAATTTTGAAGTAAAGTCCTTCGTGGATGGGTTTTTCGGATACAATCAAATCAAAATGTCCAGGAAGATCAAGCCAAAGCTGCCTTTCACCACTCATGTGGGGACATCTTGCTACACGGTCATGCCGTTCGGTCTAAAGAAGCATTTGGAGCTACTTACCATGGTGCATAACTGACCCTCTTCCGTGGACATGATTCACAAAGAAATTGAAGTATATGTTGACGACATGATCATCCACTCCATAGGATCGGACATGCAACACATGATAGTCGAGAAAGTTCTTCAACCCGGACTCGAGAAAAGCACTCCGTGCGATTGAACCTGCGAAGTGCACCTTCGGCGTCGGCGAGGCAAAGTGCTTGGGGTACATGGTTACAGAAAGAGGTATCGAAGCCGAAAATCAAGGCCATCATCGACATGAAGCCGCCTCGAGACCACGACGAAGTGAAAAGTTTTATGGGAAGACTTGATTGCATCGGTCGCTTCATCAACCAGTTGACATCTCTCTGCGAGCCAATGTTCAAAGGCGATGAAGAAGAATGCCGACATCAAATGGGACTCAGAGTGCCGGACGGCTTTCGAGAAAATTAAGACATACTTGGTGAATCCCCCAATTATGTGCCCGCCACATGAAGACAAGCCACTCCTCCTGTAGTTGACATGCGAGACATGTCAATCGGAGCAATCTTTGGCGCAAGAACGAGAAAGATTCCAAAGTTGAGCATGCAATCTACTTCGTAAGCCGAAAGCTTGGGAAGTGAACTCGGCTACTCGGCATTAGAGAAAACTTGTACCGCCTTGGTATGGGTAGTCGGAAAGCGAAACACTACATGCGGTCACATTCGGTGCTCCTGGTCTCCAAAATGGACCCCATCCGATATCTCTTTGACAAGCCATCCCCGTCAATGAGACTAGCCAAGTGGTCATTCTTCTGGCGAGGTTCGACATCAAGTACATGGTCGAAAAAAATCAACGAAGAGAGCGAGTAATGGCGGGATCGGCGGAACTTCCCAAGCTGGAGTGAACCCAAGGGTCACGATCCATGGTTTCCGGACGACGGAATCTTTTCACCTTGCCAACGCGCTAAACCGGCAACTCTTCTTCGATGGGGGCGACGGCAAGAAGCGGAAATGGTATTGGAATGCTCCTTGTCGATCCCAAGGGCGAGCACGCTCCCATAGCCATCAAAGCGAATTTTGAAACAACCAACAATGCGGCCAGTATGAAGCTTACGCGGCCGGTTTGGAAGCCGCTCTCGGCGCGACATCTCGAAGGCGGAAGTATACGGAGACTTCATCATTGATCATCAATCAGTGTCCAACAAATGGAAGACGATAGATTCTGGCCTCCAGAAGTACCACTTACATGGAGGAGCTCATTGCTCAGTTCAAGGACATCTCTTTCCACTATTTGCCAAGAGACAGGAACCGTTTCGCAGATGCCCTGGCTACCCTAGCATCTCTTGTCGAAATTCCCGATGGGAAATCAGTAAAACCCCTTAGAATAGGCAAACGGGAAACACCCGCCTCTTGCCGTGAGATCGAAATAAAAAATGAAACGATCGACGAACCATGGTACAATCAAATCTACCAGTACCTCCAAAGTGGAGAAGCTTCCTTCACAAGTGAAGATGGAAAATACAAAGAAGAGATCAAAGCCAAAAACATGATGGTATTAAAATGCACGTAATCCCATTTCGATCATTAAGGGGTATGTTGTACAAGAAGCGCCACCAAGGGCCACTCGTTCGGTGTATAAATAAAGAAAAAGCCAGCGTGCTAATGAACGAAGTTCACAACGGAACCTGCGGTCCACACATGAACGCCCGAGCATTAACACAGATCATCCTCCGTATGGGAAACTATTGGATATCAATGGAAACAGGCGCATCCGGTTCGTCAGAAGAGCTGCGACAAATGTCAATGGTTCTCCAACCTCAAATCACATCCCTCCTCACCGAACTCTATTGGATGACTACACCATGGCCTTTCGCCACATGGGGAATCGGCGTCATCGGCAAAATCACTCCACCGAGGAAGCAATGGTCGCGAGTTTATTCTAGTCGCGATCGACTACTTCACAAATGGGTAGAAGCCATATCATACAAGGTGCTTGTGAATTCTAAGAAGGTGGCCGAGTTCATCAAAGAGAACATCATGTGCCGATACGGAGTGCCCAACGAGATCATATCCAACAATGGGACCCTTGAAGGAGATTGTGACCAACTAGCGACCAAATTCGGGAATCACACGCCTGAAGTCTTCTCCTATAAACCACAAACCAATAGTGCGGTAGAGGCGGCAAACAAGACTCTCGCAATGATAATCGAAAGATGACCACCGAGAGGTCGGGACTAGCCCGAAAAGCTACATCCTAGCCCTGCGGGGATACAGAACATCGGTTAGAACCGCCGCGGGGAGACTCCGTTACGCGCTTACCTACGGAATGGAAGCAATGTTACCCGTAGGAATTGGAAATTCCATCCCTCAGTCCTCTTGGAAAATGAGATCAATGAAGTCGAATGGCTACGAGCCGTCACGATGAACTTGCTCCACTCGACGGCGCGAGATTGAAAGCCATGGAACACGCTCGAGCCTACCAAAGTAGAATGGCCCGAGTATTTGATAAGAAAGTCAAGATCGAGACATCGAGAGAAGGGAAACTTGGTGCTAAAGGAAAAGCCTCCTACGCATACCAATCCCCTCGGAAAGTGGGAGCCCTACCTGGATATGACCGTTCGTGAGTACAAAGAATCTTCTTCGGAGGGAGCCATGAAGTTAGCGAGATTTGGACGGGAACCACTTTCGTTAACCCCGTGAACGGAAGCGAAGCTCCGCAGATACTTCGTTTGAGGAAGAGCACGAGTCAACTCTCCTTCCCCATACACCACCCCTCGGTAAAATTAAAGTGCTAAAGAGTAATACCCAGCTTGATACATTCCAACAATGATCCGGGTAAAAAACAGGGTCGCACTTCTTTTGTCTTTGTTTTCTCAAATTGACCTAAAGTGTCGAACTACGGTGACACAGAGCCCCTTAGTCCAATTGTAAAAGGGGAACGTAGGCGGCCATCATTGGTTCGGTCTCAAAACAAAAAAAAAAAACAAATAAGCATCAATTGCTTGTGTTTCGAAAAACTCTTTTCAATTAACCTACAAATTCATTACGGTTAAAACAATCTTTGATGAGTTCGAAGCACCTTCTACTCTTGACTCACTACCACGATAGCAAAACAACAATAATACATTAATCGAGTTAATGTGTACGCAATGACGTGTGGGTGGATACTCAGGACGGCAAGAGTTAACCTAGTCTCAGGTACTTGGTCCTTCATCCTTCTTCCCCTTCCATTTTCCGTGGCGAGTATTCTTCACCTTGCGGGGAATATTCCATAGTCCTTCTACTGGCTCGGGGACCCTTCCCTCCTCGTCAAACCCGGACGGCTGCCCAGCATGGCCCTTTCCACTGCTCCCTATCTTGAGCCGCCTCTCTTCGAGTCATCCATGAGCAGTGCTTTGGTCGGCCGCCGTCGGCATTGGCCTCATAGTCGACCATGTCATCCCCGGTACGATTATGAGGGTTAGCCCCGCTTGACCCTCCTTAAAGTCGAGTGTCAAGGTAGTCACGACCCAATAGCTCACTCCGTCTCCACAAGATGGCCATCTGTGTCTCCCCATACACTCTTCGTACCGGTTCGGATACTTTGTGTAGACGAGCAGTGCCCTCCTCTCGATGAAAGAGAACCACAGCGGGAAAGGACGTGTATTGCCACAGCCGTGTGAGAAGCAATAACGTCGAAGGATCTTCCATCGGCGAGAGATCCCACCTCGAAGGTAGCGGCATGACCCAGGCCGTCGTGCTTTGCTCCGGCCGTGCTTGTCGCGGCACCCGAGGATGGAATGTAGAAAGCGATGCAGGACGGCCACGACACTCGACAACCAAAAGACCCTCTGAGCGGTCCAACAAGTCGTAACTTCCAATGAGGAACCCACCATCGCAAGTGATGCGTGCGGAGTGCGGCCATCGAGCTCGGTTCGGCTGATCGCCCCTATCGCCGAAAGGACGTCGAGAAAAAGGACCAGCGTCACAAGACATGCGGCACCTCGGGCATCATCACGACCTCTCCCTCGGCCACATAGTGAGCATAGCGGGACTCCCTCCCCCACATGTATCGGGTGCCGGTCGCCATTCGACCTATGCCCGGGGAACCCTCGCCCGAGAACTAAAGGCACGGTGTCTCCCCATTCAGGCATGTTGCCTCACCGGGTCGATGCTGTTTGTGATGGCACACACCCAGGAACGTAAATGTGAACAAAGTAGCAATCGCGCACAGAGAAAACGCATCCCACGCAAAAACGCTCCCCTCAACATCGACAAATTTATCGGGCAGTCCTGAAATATCAACATAATCTGTGTTCAATATTAGCATCCCGTATGCTTCTTGGTGATACCAAGCGGGACCTAACTTCTCAATAGTGGCCATGCCACCCGCGTAGGGAAGAACTAGCTGTTAGTCTCGGGTTCCCTAAAATGGCTCGGAAATCATCAAACGTGGGAGTGATTTCGTTATACGAAAAGTTGTACACATTCCTCAAAATCGTACGTCCTAGAAATGAGGCGTAGCTCTCAAAAGATCCCAATGCGCCCAGGCTCCTTCAAAGCCCAAACAGATTTCATCCCGTAACAACCCTCGAAAAAACCCTTGCTCTGCCTCGTGTGGTGCCGTACCCACGACTGGAAATTGTCTAAGTATCGCTCTTGCATCTGAGACGATAGCCTAGGAAAGGGAGCCATGGAAAAAGAAAAGAAAACCTTCAGGAATTTGAGAGAAAATCAGTTGATGGATCAAAGCAATATGCAGCTATTTGTTTCTTAAATTGCAAAGGCTGAGCTTGCAATTTAAAAGATTAAAATTGAATCTTAGTCAGTAGGACTCTTTTCAAGTTGGTAGATTGACTCTGCGGCCATTGCTCTCAGTGGAAACATTTCCAAACCCAGCCACTGTTCGAAGCCTCCTTGAATACGTGCACCCATGGTTTCAATCAACCATTGCCAACATCACTTCCGCCCCGGGCTCGTGCAATAGTGCAATTAATTAAGTAACAGTGCATATAGGCATAAATTTTGACCAGTTTGAATTTTATGCATGTTTCATTTTATTTATTTTTGATCAACCTACTTGCTTATTTGTCGAAAATAAAAGAAGGTAATCACTAAATAAATGTACAAAATACAGGTTCCGCCTCAAGGGCGCCTTTTCAAATACAAGTCAGATTGTTTTGGACAATACACGCATTTTGTCTAAAAAAAACAGCAAAAGAGGACTACTCGAGTCACGCTCGTCATCAGAGCACTCGATGTCTTGCCCAGCGGTAGTCGGATGCAGCCGAGAACAAGTAATCTCCAAATTCCTCCAGGCGGGAATACGCGAAAGGCCGCCTCTGGGCCTGCGAACTCAAGGACTCTCCTTGTTCGTGCCCCGAGTACGAAGAAGGACGAGCTCCGAACCCCGCCGTACACTTGCCCAGGCGGCCAAATCCTGCGTAAAGTCCGCTCCACCGGTCGTGGAGCGGAGCGAACCACTCGGCCTAGACGGCCTCGGCTCATGAGCGGCCGCACTCCTCGGGAGTTACACCGCGGGAACTCCACGAGTCTCCTAGGCGTAATTGGCCTACCCGTCCAAGCGTCTCACGGCACAGTTGTACGTACGGCGGACACACCACAAACCGGGAAAGGCGTCAAAAGACAAACGAAAGTACAAATGCAACATTTGGTAGAATGCTACTATCAAGTGCGGGAAATCAAATCAAATAACTCACCGAAGCATTGGGGTCCACTGTCTGCGGGCCTTGGCTCCTCCGGAATAGGGATCACCAACCGCCTCTTTGGGAACCGTCCGGCCCTCATACGCCAACCTAGCGCGTGGGAGGCGGGTAGTCTCGGGGATCTCTACATGTATGCGGGCGGATCGGCGAAAGGCACCCGAAGGAAGGGACCCTCGGATCAGCGACGGGTCACCCTCTCCCAAGATACATCACATCGTAGTGAAGCCCACTAGCGGCTTCTTGCCCAGACGCGTAACCTCTCTAGCAACCTGGACCACACAGGCATGAATCCGGATCCACGAGTCAGAGTGGATCCGCTCGGAGAACTCTCGGCTCGGGGCTAGAGACACCTCCTCGTACGTCGGCCCGAGTACCACTCCCTCGATAACACCGGCTTCTTTGCCTCCTTGCCAAATCAATATGGCGGGAAACAAGGAGCGATACGCCTCCTTAATCTCCCATCTCTGTAGGCGGAACACCTCTAAGGCCCACACTGTCAAGCACATGGAAAGTTATGTCGGCTACGGAGCTGGCAGATACATACGAGTACAAAAACGAGACAAGGAATATGAAAAGACGGGAACTTACATCCAAAGCAAACGAAAAGCGGTACAAGGTGTTCTCCTCTCCCAGAGAGAACTGTCCAAGGCGTGGTAGAGCTCGGCCGGTCCGGCCTCCCCCATGCGAACCCCCTCCAGCGGCGTCCGGATCGATCGGCGAGCCGAGCAAAGGGTGGACGGGATGTGTCGAGTAGGAAACGAGTCGGCGATAACGCGAACCATATGAACCCTCGAGCCGGATGCTCACGCGATCATCCTCGGGGACCCCTCCCCATAAGCAATAATACCCCTCCTGAGATGATTCTCCATCGGCACATGCAGAATACCTAAGCCCACTGGCATCGGTGATATCAAAGCCCGGCGAGTCCGACAAACGGCTTGCCCGAGGGTATAGCCGTCCCACCCACACCAGCGTAATTTGCCCCCGGAATAGCAGCCCGGTGATCGCCGCAGAGAGGATTTACGAGGGAGTCACGGTCCAAGCCTCCCCACACGAAGTGAAAAGTGTGGGTCGTGTCCCACTTTGGTACTCACTCAAATCTACGTGCAGACCTCTCCCTGCTGCGTCACGGCCACCGCGGCTTCTGCGCGATGAGATCGACCAAGAAGCCCGGAGTCAACCACAAGTTCTTCAGTGGACTCCTCTCTCAGTCCCAGAGCCTGCGTGCAGGAGTATCTCCCTGGCATGTATTTCTCCGAGGCGCCTTTCTGAAAGGCTCACCAGGCTTTTCAAATTGTGAGCATGGCTGTCTCTCAGCCCACTGGGAAGGTGAACCCTACAAGCATACGTTAAGTAAAGAAGCGACATCAACAAAGTGCACGAACGCATGTCAAAATGATGCAACATAGATATAGTTCCCATTTTCCTAAAATATTTCCATCCCGGTTGGAGTATTAACGGTCCGGAACTTTCAAAGCATTTCGAAAACTCCGTCGAATCCAGAACTTTCTAAACATTTCGAAAACTCCGTCGAATTCGGAACTTTCAAAGCATTTCGAAAACTCCGTCGAATTCGGAACTTTCGAAACATTTCGAAAACTTTGTCGAACCCGGAACTTTCAAAACTCCTCGAAAAATCCGTCGAAGTCGAAACTTTCAATTCTTTTCGAACATTTTGAAAATTTACTCCATCCCGAATTAAAGTTACTTTAATTTTGGAAAACACCTCTAGGCATGGAATTTTGCAACCAAAATTTTTATGTCATCTACCCATAGTGTCAATTGAACTACATAAATCTAGTCAATTTAAACCAAGGCGCAATAGCAAAAGTCAAAGCCCCAATCACGGGCACCAAAATCTCCTAACTCATTTCTAGTCAAATTCCTAACATTTAAAGAATGCACATTCTTAAAATTAATGGAATTTAAAGGAAGTTTACTGTCTTTCGATCCCTCCTTTGGATTTGTGAGTTTCTCGAGCCGGAGTAGAACTCGCCGGATTCAAAGGAAGAAGCAGGCGGTGGTTCGAATGGTCCGCACCCAGCCTCGTTCTTTCAGATTATCGGTTTCTCCCATGGTGAGCCATTGGTGCTTAGATCAGCCTCCATGTTGATTTTCCACTGGAAATTTGAGCAAACCTCACAATTTGGGGTGATTTTTCTTGTCTGCTTTTCTCTCTCCTCGTCGGACATAATGGAGAAATGGCCAATTTTAGTCGGCCTTAAGGCGCTGAATTGAACTGGTCAAATCCGGAGTTAAAGTCCGGCTGGACTCTTTAACGGCTAAAAAGATTCCTTGCCAATTTGGCCCCTCAACTTCTCGCAGGTTTCAATTTTACCCCTTTTGGCCCCCAAAAAGTGTAAAATTTCCCCCAAGATTAGACATTTTCTAACACCCCCTCCCCGAGTCAATTCCCGTTAGATTTTCACTAACGCTCATCTCAGACGTTAAATTCCCGATTAGTTTTTCACTAACGCTCATCTTCAGGACGTTAATTTCCCACAGATTAGTTTTTCACTTCAACGCTCGTCTCAGATGTTAAATTCCCAGATTAGTTTTCCACTAACGCTCGTACTCAGAACATTAAATTCC